>PYUH01000858.1:691368-742440 GCA_016808085.1 Suaeda aralocaspica
CAATGAGAACTACAAAGTTCTAATCAACTAAAGCCAAGAGCGCAACCAAAAACATTCAAACTTAAGCATTACTTGCATACTATGCCTCCAAAACCAACATGTCTAAGCTCATATTCATAAAAGAGCATCAAGTGCAACACCAAAAACCAACTTCCACCATTATATGAACTCAACCGTTGAACAATTAATGCCCTAAAAACATCCAAACAACTTCAATGAGACTTTAAGAACAAGTAGGAATGACTAATTAACATAAGTAGCAACTACTAACCATTTTATAAGCACAAAGTTCAACATGAAAGTTGCTAGTAAAAATTCATGAGCAAAGCTAGAATTCTAAGTAAGCAATGAAGTAATCCAAAGCATGATTTTAAGCATTCGAAAGACTTTAAACATGAATTTAACTAGTTAACACTCCTAATTAACAACAACTTCAAGAGTAATCATCAAAAATTTCATGGAAATCTTACTCAACAATAAAGCACAAAAACTTCCAATAACTTATAATTAACAACTCCAAACATGATAATGAAGCATAAGAATAGCTATTAAACACTCATGAACAACAACAATCAAGTTTAGAGTGATCAATTAAATTCGTAATAATAATAGCCAAAAATTGAAAATTCATGAAAACTTCATAAACTTCATTAAAATTGGATAAAAAGGAAGTTATAACTTAGTAGATGATAATAGAGCAAGAAATTTGAAGAAGCAACCCAAAAATCAAACCCAAATTGAATTCGAATTTTCGAACCCTAGGTTATGCAATTCGTGATTTATTTCCAAAATTTAACTCCAAGATGTTGTTTAGAGTAGTGAGGGGAGTGTTGTGTTAAAATTTGAAGTGATTTGGAGTAGTATGGAGTGAGTTATGGTGATTTGAAGTTGAAGGTGTTTGGGGTTTTAATGGTGTGAGAGAGGAGGAAGAAGATAGATGGAGAGTTTAGGAAATTAAAAGATGAAATTTAAATAATAAGAAGAAGATATATTAATAATAATAATAATAATAATAATAATAATAATAATATAACGATAATAATAATAATAATGGGGGCCGGAAAAAAATAAACACGAGTTAGATTATTAAGCCCCACGCGAAAAGAAAGAAAAAAAACGAACGGGTGTCCGTAGGAGTTACCTGCGCTCGCAGCGAAGGAAATGGCATTGAGGGCTGCACCCGCAGGGTCAATCTGCAGAGTTTTTCAAACTCTCTGATCTATAATGCGGGCGCATAGAAGAAACTATAATTTGTCCGCTGCGCCCGCAGATCTTCGCTGCAGCTCTGTTTCGCTGATTTTTTTTCTTTTTCTCCCTAATTAATGAATTAAATTATAAATTATTATTATTAATCATCACTTAAGAAAGTTTTAACTCTTAAACTCTCCTTAATTACCCCAATTAAGCATGAAACACTTAGACCCTTAGCTAGGCTTCACAAAATCAAAACAAAAGTTAAACTAAGCTAAACTAAACTACGAAAGCACACAAAAACACGCAACAACATGCAAAAAGAGAAAAGAAGGGATAGAAAGCTCGGCCTGCCTCCCGAGGAGCGCTCTTTTAAGGTCACTAGCTTGACCATGGCTGCATTAGTGATCAAGGCGTCTTAGGGTCATCGAGTTGGATGGCTTCAACCAAACCGATGACATCTCCTTTATAGTATGGCTTCAACCTTTGACCGTTAACCTTGAATATTTCACCCTTTTCACTTTGAACTTCAACATAGCCAAATTTGCTAACATTTATCACTGTAAAGGGGCCACTCCATCTAGATTTCAGCTTCCCAGGGAATAATCGAAGTCTTGAGTTAAACAATAGAACCTTATCACCGACTTGAAACTCCCTTTTCATGATTCATTTATCGTGCCATCTTTTCATCTTTTCTTTGTATATTTTGGCACTATCATATGCTCCTAGCCGAAATTCATCTAATTCATTCAACTGTAGCAACCGCTTTTCACCCGCAAGCTTAGCATCCATGTTTAGTTCCTTGATTGCCCAATAAGCTTTGTATTCAAGTTCTACTGGAAGATGGCACGCGTTTCCATAAACCAATCTATATGGGGAAGTGCCAATTGGAGTTTTAATCGCTGTTCTATACGCCCATAAAGCATCATGAAGCTTGCTACTCCAATCCTTTCTCGATTTCGCAACCGTCTTCTCTAGAATGAACTTGATTTCTCGGTTTGAATTCTCGACTTGACCACTTGTTTGTGGGTGATATGCCAATCCCGTCCTGTGGTAAACACCGTATTTCTCTAGCAAATTATCCAACCTTTTCTCATGAAAGTGCATTAACCCATCACTGATGATAGCTCTAGGGACTCCGAACCTAGGAAAAATAACCTACTTAAACATTCTTAAAACGGTGTTAGCATCACTATGGGGAGAAGCAATTGCTTCCACCCACTTGGAAACATAATCCACAGCGACCAATATAAAACGATTACCGTTAGAAAAAGGGAATGGACGCATATAATCAATACCCCAAACATCGAAGATTTCAACTTCTAAAATACCTGTTTGAGGCATTTCATGCCTTTTTGAGATATTACTTGTCCGTTGGCACAAATCACAAGACATGACAAAGTCTCTAGCATCCTTGAATATCGTAGGCCAATAGAAACCGGATTTTAATACCTTAAACATCGTTTTGGCGGGCCCAACATGTCCTCCATAGGGTGATGAGTGGCAATGGTGCAGAACTCCATAGACATCCCAATCTGGTACATACCTGCGATATAAGCCATCTGCACACTCATGAACAAAGTTAGGGTCATCCCAGAAATAACGCCTAACATCATGTAGAAACTTTTTCCGTTGCTGAATAGTAAGATCGGGAGGCAGCACTCCTCCAACTACATAATTAGCATAATGAGCAAACCATGGAGAGTTAGAAATCACAGCTAGAAGATGATCATCAAGAAAAGAGTCATCAATAGGAGTTCAAATCTCCCCATTTTCATAACGAATTCTAGATAGGTGGTCTGCAACCACAGTCTCTGCACCTTTCTTGTCACGGATTTCTAGATCAACCTCTTGAAGGAGCAAAATCCACCTAATGAGCCTCGGTTTTGCTTCTTTATTTCCAAGTAAGTACTTTAAAGCTGCATGGTCAGTGTAAATAATAACTTTCGAACCTATAAGATAAGAGCGAAATTTATCGCGAGCATACACTATAGCAAGCAGTTCTTTTTCAGTTGTGGCATAGTTAATTTGAGCTGGATCTAAAGTCTTACTAGCATAGTAGATAGCATGCAAAATCCTGTCTTTCCTCTGACCTAACACGGCACCTACAGCATAGTCACTAGCATCACACATAATTTCAAAAGGTAATTCCCAATCAGGTGATTGAATGATTGGTGCTGAGATTAGTGCTTGTTTGATCAAATTAAAAGATTCAAGGCATTCATCGATGAATTTAAACTCGAAATCTTTTAATAGCAGTTGGGTTAAGGGTTTAGCAATTTTCAAAAAATCTTTGATGAATCTACGATAAAACCCTGCATGACCTAGAAAGCTTCTAACACCTTTTACACTTACTGGTGGAGGAAATTGTTCAATAACTTGGATTTTAGCTTTATCTACTTCAATACCTCTTTCAGAGACTAGATGTCCTAGGACAATTCCTTCCGTCACCATAAAGTGACATTTCTCCCAATTAAGGACCAAATTCACCTGTTCACATCTTTTAAGCACTTTAGTTAGGTTAGCCAAACATGAATCAAAATCAGTACCATAGACACTAAAATCGTCCATGAAGACTTCCATGCTAGACTCTATGAACTCAGAAAATATAGCCATCATACGTCTTTGAAAGGTAGCAGGTGCATTACATAGACCAAAAGGCATTCTACGGTAAGGAAAAGCGCCATAGGGGCATGTAAATGTAGTTTTTGATTGATCATCACGATGGATAGGTATTTGGAAGAAACCAGAGTAACCATCTAGATAGCAAAAATATTTATTAGTTGCTAGCCTTTCTAACATTTGATCAATAAAGGGGAGAGGGAAATGATCCTTTTTGGTGGCAACATTTAATTTCCGGTAATCAATGCACATTCACCAACCTGTGACAACCCTAGTAGGGATAAGTTCATTTTTATCATTTCGCACAGCAGTTGTTCCTCCCTTCTTAGGGACTACCTGCACTGGACTTACCCATTGAGAATCTGGCACAGCATAAATGATACCTGTAACAAGAAGTTTGAGAACCTCTTTCTTCACCACTTCCTACATGTTAGGGTTAAGTCTCCTTTGTCCCTGTATATAAGGCTTATGACCTTCTTCTAGATGAATTCTATGCATGCAAAAATCAGGACTTATTCCAGTTAGATCATCAAGTGTATAACCAATAGCCTCTTTGTGAGTTTTAAGCACAACAAGCAACTTTTCAAGTTGACTATCAGTAAGTTTAGAGCTAACTATAACTGGATACATCTCGACATCATCTAGAAAAGCATATTTCAAATTAGGGGGAAGGGGTTTCATTTCGTGCTGTGTTACCTCTTTGATGGCATATGATTGTTGAGGCAATGATTGATACCTTTGGCTCTCCTCTAAAGTCATCTTCTCATTGTTCAATTCATGGCCTATAGCATCGATTTCCGAATCTCCTTCACCTGCATTAGCATCTAAACACAAAATGGCCTCTAGGGGATCCTTTGTAAAGGATCGAGGCATGTCATCCAAAACAATTTCACCAATAATATTGATCCTATAAAACGAATGTTCTATCATGGGATTTTTCATTGCATTATTAAGATTAAATGTCACTTTGTTATCCCCTACAGAAAGTGTTAAGCTTCCATTTTTAACATCAATGACGGCACCTGCAGTATGTAAGAAAGGTCTACCGAGAATGATGGGGATATGAGCATCCTCATCAATATCAAGGACAACCAAGTCAACAGGAATGAAAAATTTTCCTACTCTAACAGGTACATCCTCTAAAATACCCTTAGGGTATTTTACAGTTCTATCCGCCATCTGCAAATTAACATTATTAAATTTAAGCTCTCTCATGTCAAGCTTATTACAAATTGATAAGGGCATCACACTTCCACTAGCTCATAAATCACATAGAGTCGTATCAATAAATAGAGGACCTATATTGCATGGAATTGAAAAACTGCCAGGATCCTTCAACTTAGGAGGAGATTTGTTTTGAAGGATCGCACTGCACTCTTCAGTAAGTGCAACTGTCTCTACATTCAACTCACATTTTCTACTTAAGTATCTTTCAAAAATTTGGTATAAGTAGGCACTTGAGTAATTAATCAGTGAAAGGCATAGTAACTTGCAAATTTTTAACTATTTCAAGGAATTTTCGAAAGTGATTATCATTCTTACTCCTGGTTACCCTGTTCGGAAAGGGTAACGGCACATTTGAGGGAGGAATTCTATTAGTAACTGAATCTGCGGCTGGAGCTTGCTTCCTTGATGCTTCACTCTCCTTTGAGACTTCATTCTCCTTTTCTGCAGCTACTTCCTCAAGGTCTTCAATGACAACCGAACTAGTCTTCTTTGTTCCATCTGCAGCCTTGTTAGCATCATCATCAAGCATTCTAAAACCTTCATAGTAAGTACCGCTCCTTGTTGCAATGGAATTGCAATGATCACGAGGTGGATTGCTTGATGAAGCATTTGATGGAGCAGGTTGAGGAGGAAGTTGGCCTTGTTACCTTTGAGCTGATGATTGAGCAATCTGTGCTACTTGAGTCTCCAATTGTCGATTGTGGGCCTGCATAGCTTCCATGGCTTTCTACATCTGCATCATCATATTCTTCAGTTCTGAAATGTCATTGTTAGATGGCTGTGGAGGTGCTGGGAGTGGTGCTGGAGGTGGTGGTCTACTGAAACCTGGTGGTTGAGGTGGAGGAAACCGTTGGACCTGCTGTTGTTGCTGGGGTACAAAATGTGGCTGCTGCTGCGGATTTTGAACATTGCTAGTATTCTTGTAGGAGAAGTATAGATGATCTTTCCAACCATTGTAGGTGTTGGAAAACGGGTTATTCTTGTAAGCTTGAAGTGCACATACTTGCTCCGTAGAACTATGACATGCTTGCATACTATGCCCAAAAGAACCACATAAATCACAAAAGACATTTGTAGCTCCCGAATGTGCAGCCATTGCAGCTACTGTCATTGGATTGGAGGATGGTGTGTTGATTTTGTCTAGCTTCTCATGAATTGCATTGATTTGTGAAGCCTTACTCTCATTTTTATCATCTATCACATGTTTTCCTCCTCTCTTAGCATGTCCTCTAGGATTACCAAGTTGAGAATTATGAATGGCAATCTCCTCAATTAAATCATAAGAAGCATTGACTTCTTGGTTCATAAATCGACCACTAGCAGCAGAATCAAGTAAAGTTCTACTCTAATTACCCAAGCCATTATAGAATGATTGCACTAAAAACCACTTCTCAAGTCCGTGATATGGGCACATTCTCAATAAATCCTTAAATTCTCCCATGCATCATAAAGAGTTTCATCTGTTTCTTGGTTAAAATTCGTAATTTGACTCCTAAGTTGTGCCGTTCTCTCTGGAGGATAGTACTAACTTTGAAAAGCAAGAGCCAAGTCATCCCAACTATTGGTAGTATCCACATTTAGATCATTCAACCAAGATCGAGCTTTCTCCTTTAATTAAAATGGAAACATCGTACGTCGTATGTAATATTGAGATACACCAGCTTGCTTGATTGTATTGCAGTACTGAATGAAGTTATTCAAATGTAAGTTCGGATATTCCTTCATTGTGCCTGCAAAATGATTCCTTTCAACCATGTTCAGCAAAGCTGGCTTCAACTCAAAATTCAGGGCCTCTATATCAGGAACTCGGTATCCACCTACCACAGTTGCAGAACTCAGCTGAGAATAGTCTTTTAAGGACCTTGCTTGTGGCGGCGGCGACGGCGGTGCATCATCCCGTGGTGGGTTATTCTCGTTGAACTGTGATCCTGACATCTCTTCTTCTTTATCTGAACTATCGGAAATGTTCAACTCAGCAAATAATTACCTCAAAGAACGTGAAGATTCCTTGAGGTAAGAAAAATAAAACCAAAAATAGAGATAAAAGAGCACTTTAAACCCGACTAATAGAATTAAAAACTGCCTCCCCGGCAACGGCGCCAAAATTTGAACAGGCTATCGCACACCTCTCAAAAATAACCGAACAACTCTAACTAATATAGTTAGGTAAGCAGGGACCGAATCCTCAGGGAAGCTATTAAATTCTACTAGTTCTAAAAAGCATAAAGTGTATAAGGGGCCTTGGTGGAAATTTCGGTAAATGACTACTAAAACTAAGAAGACTAAGAATAAAACTAGGGAAATGACGCTCAGTTATGGATTAAACTGTATTAATGGGAACCAAGGGCTATCAGTTCACTATGATCAATCAACGAACTCAATTAACGCTCACTAATCAATTCATTGGCATTCATTGAACTAGGGCTCACTAATTCTCTCAAACTTAGACTCCCTCAAAACTCCTTTACCGGCTCTCGCTCGCATAAATTCGTTTTTCCCTATTATTCAGTGGTCTAATTGTGGTAATCTTACCTCTCGGCCTCGATTTCAACAATAGCCTAACTTACAACTAAATCTGGCCATAATTTAATTGCAATCACTAGGAATCAATAATAGGAGTTCAATTAAAAGCCAAGAACTAGTCAGAAACATAAATTAAATTCACACCATGATCATAGATCCCCTAACCCTAGAGAAAACGACTAGTCACTCATAATTAAGGGAACCAAAACAAAATTGAGATCAAACAACATGATCATGAACAAAAACCTAATTAAAACTAGAATTAAAACTAAAATAACTACTAACAAAACTAAATTATGAAACAAAAATAGAAAAAGAAATTAAGCTAAACTAAAAACTAAGAAGCTAAAGAGATTCATGAAATTAAAGTAATTGAAAAGCATAAGGAAAGAAAGCAATTAATGATTGAATTGCATTAATTGAAAGTTTAAATTGTTGAACAAAGTAATTAATTCTAAAATTCTAGAGAGAATAATCAATTTTGGATTCCTGGGTCCAAAAGTATGATAATAACTCGTTAGGGTCGTGCCCCCTTTACATAGAATATACATAGTAATTAGGTTTTTAATGAATTAAAACCCACGAGCAAAAACCGCACGAAAAGAAAAATCGGAGCCACAACACTTGCACCTGCGCCCGCATAGAACAAAATGCATTTGTTCCCTACGCCCGCAGCTAGTGTATTTTGAGACTTCTGAAGTTGCTGTTTTATGTTGCACCCGCATAGAACAGGGGAGCTTTTAATGGCTGCGCCCGCATGGTTTAAGCTTGGCTACATTTTGACGGTTTTCATTATTTCTTTGCTTAATTCTTTGAGTCTCGTTCATGACTTTTCGTGACTTGACACGCATCCCGAGACAAGTATATTTTGACCCGTTTTAGCTTCTAATGACTTCATAACTCCCTATTACGCTCCTGTAACATATACAGCAAAACCGAAAACCACGCGTAATAACCGAAAGAGTATAAAATAACCGTAAAAGGTTCTTAAAGTCAACTAAAGATGCTGAAACCGTTCCAAAACATAACTTAACATCGAAAAATGATATTTAATCAAAACAAAGCCACAAACTTAACTATTTAGCATACGGATACCCCGAAAATGAGGGAAAAACACAACATAAAACACGTTTATCAATACTTATTGCAAGACTTATGCAGGTATTGATCGATTTGGCCAACCAACCATTAACAACATTGTGTTTGGTGGCCTGCTGATATATGTTGGCAGGTACTACAAGGCCAACTTTTAGTATGGCAGGACCCCTGCTATGGGGTCCCGCACCTTGGATTCCCCTTACCTTAGCCAATGTGATTGGCTAGAGTTAAGGGAGGGGGGCGTATTAGATGGTACATAGGACCATCCAGCGGAGTTCCCTGTTCTTCTCCCTAATGCTTCACTGACTGGATTGCTGCCTGATCAGCAATCCTATACTATGCCTTTAGATGGTCGTGGTGCAGGTTCTTCTACAGGTACCTCAGGACGCAGCGGGCTGAGTCACTCTCCGCAGTTCGTGCCCTAGCACCCACCCCATAAGCCACCCCTAAAGCCCCCTATAGACCCTGCCCCATGGCATGTACAGATGAACCATCTGCAGAACCAGTTCAACAACTTCCAGTTACAGCAGAAGCAGTTCATGCAACGGTTCGACACTTTTGAGCAGGACCACCATCTTGCCATGTACCCCATCTATAACCACTACGTCTATACCAGTGTAGTGCCTTCTACTGGCCCTCACCCTTCATGGTATACCTTCAACCCTGGAGAGGGGACCAGTGGAGCTGGGGGGTAGCAGGTGGAAGTGGTGGTGATGATGATGATGATGGTGATGACGATGATGATGACGATGCAAGTGAGGACACTGACACTTTCCTCCAAGATTCTGACTGAGAGGAGACCCTTACTTCCTTCTGCATGAGGACATTGCTGAGTCCGGCTTGGGGAAGGTAACTTTATTGCTTTCTTAGTTTAGTTTTTATTGCTTTCTAATGGAGTTTTTATTGCTTTGTTAGGTTAGTCATATGGTTTGTACTACTTGTTAGAAGTAGGAGTTCACATATGACAAAAAAAATGTACTGTATTCATAGTTTAGATTTTTGTTTTCTATTGGTAGTTAACTTTAGTTGATTGATTGATTGAATGGTTTGATGAAACTTTGTGAATGGTGACTTCCCTGTGCCCTGCATTTTATTTAAAAATGTTTTTGATTGATTTGGGCATGTGATGAGTTATGTTTGGGGAATTTCCAACTTCGACTTGAACTTGACTAAGCTTGAAATAGTTTCTGATCTTGCCATTAAAGCCATGTGTAGAGTAGAGTCTTGAACTGTGTTAACGGGAGGATTTGAGCCGCATACATGATTATATGCTTATCTCTTTTCATGTGTACTTAGTTCATGGTGCTTGTATGATGTGAATATTGGTAAAAGAAATCGCCACTCACAAAGATAGAATTTAGTTCGGTTTTCTCTAAAGCCAAGCACCAAGAAACGCGATCTAAGTCGAATAATTTAGTGAATTGATTAATGCTATGCACCCTCAATTCCTAAAATTATCCTCACAAGAGTCTAAAGACTAAGCACCAACTCTTTCAAAGTATTCAAAATTTTCACACTCGAAAATTTCTTCGGTTTTGATTTTGTTTTGTAGAAAACAAATAAAACTTAAACAATAATGTTTATTGAGTTCACTAATCTGAATTTTTACAAACTAATGATGAGATAATTTATAGTCATAATCATCAACAAAATCCTAACTAAACTAAGCTAATAACACACGCGTAACATAGGAAAAATCGCCCCAATCTAGTGACTCACTGATGACTCACAAGATAAGAATGCCACATCATCACTCATGTCATGCAACTTGCTAAAATATCCTAACAAACCATATCTAAACAAAAAATATCCTAAAAAACTTATTCTTACCTTGCTAATCAAGATAATAAACAAATTACAACCAAAATTACACAAAAATATGATTTTCCCAACTCATTCCAAAATCGTCAAAATTGACGCCATGTAGGATCGTTCAATTTTACGCAATTTTTGGCGTTTTTATTCAAATCTTCAAGAAACCTTTCAAGATTCAATCTTTTAATCAAGAAACTTTCAAGAAGTCATTTTCCATGTGTATAAGGTTGTAAATGATGATTAAGACACTTCAAGAAATAAAAGACTCAATGCCTAAAAATGAGAAAACCCTATCAAGTGAAGTGGGAAAAACTCATAGGCAAAACCATCTTATTCCCCTAATTCCGTCATTCTTTCCTTTGCTTCAATGATCAAGTATTTTCGTGTGTCACCATACACACCCATGATGATGTTTTGGAAGATCCCAAAAGCCTTGAATCTCCATAAGCCATTATTTCCCCATACTTGCATCATTCTTAGAAGCCATTATCAAACCTTCGAAGTTATCAACTAGTTTCGTATCATCCTCCACTTCCTCAAAAGAGTTTGTCCTCAAACCTCGAATTTGATCATCTGGAACATAAGGAGATAAACCACTAATGTTGAACGTAGCATGCACACGATATTCACCTGGCAAATCGAGTTTATATGCATTGTCCCCTATCTTGCTCACGATTTTGAATGGTCCATCACACCTAGGCATTAGCTTGATTTTCCTTTGGTTAGGAAATCTTTCCTTCCTCAGATGTAACCATACAAAATCTCCTTCCTTATATGTGTGTTTGATTTTATGTTTGTTAGCTCTTGCCTTGTAGATATCATTCACATGCTCAATTCTTGCTCTAACTTGTGCATGTAACTTCTGCATATATTCAATTTTAGCTAAAGCATCTTTATAAACGAGCTCACCTTTGGGAATAGCCACGAAATCAATAGGTAGCTTGGGATTGACTCCATAAACCACTTCAAAAGGTGAATGCTTAGTTGCATATGTAGGTGAATGATTATAAGCAAACTCTGCATGAGCTAGTTTCAAGTCCCAATCCTTTTGTGTCTTGCTTACCTAACCACGAAGTAGAACGCCTAGGGTTTGGTTTGTGACTTTAGTTTGACCATTTGATTGTGGATGATAAGAAGTATTGAAGAGTAATTTCGTGCCTATCAAACACCACGATGATTTCCAGAAATAACTCATGAATTTCGTGTCCCTGTCCCTTACAATTGTTTTCGAAACCCCATGTAATCTAACAATGTCTCGAAAATACAATCCCACAATATTGACAGCATCATCAGTTTTGTGACAAGGTATGAAGTGAGCTATCATCGAAAACATGTCAACCACAACCATTATAGCATCTTGTTGCCTTGCAGTCCTAGGCAAACCAACTATAAAATCCATAGAAATATCTTCCCAAGGGGCTTCTGGCACTGGCAATGGTGTGTAGAATCCCTGATAGAAGGATGCCTTGGCTTTTTGACAAACAGCACACTGTGAGATTACTGCTTCAACATCAGCAATCATTCTAGGCCAATAGAAATGTTCCTGCAACATTGCCAATGTTTTTGTGATACCAAAATGACCTGCAATTCCACCCCCATGCGCCTCTTTGACGAGCAATTCACAAATACTACACTTAGGGATGCAAAGTAGATTCCCTTTGAATAAGAATCCATCATGTAGCACATAAGATCCCATTGAACCCTTTGTAAGTTGTGAATAGATAGGACCAAAGTCTCCATCTTGCTCGTAATATTGTGTAATCAACTCCAAATCAAGCAATTTGAAATTATAAATTAAAGCATACCTCCTTGATAGAGCATCAACAACCACATTAGATTTGCCTTCTTTGTACTTTGATCAAAAGTGAAAAGACTGCAAAAATTTAACCCACTTAGCATGTCTTGGATTGAGTTTATGTTGGCCATTGATATGCTTCAGAACTTCATGATCCAAATGCAATAAAAAGTGACTTGGTCGCAGATAATGACTCCAATGATCCAATGCTTGAACAATAGTATAGAATTCCTTGTCGTAGGTAGAGTAGTTCAATCTTGCTCCATTCAATTTCTCACTGAAATAAGCTATAGGCAGCTTACCTTGAACCAACACTGCACCAATCCCCATGCCACTAGCTTTTGTCTCAATTTCAAAAGGTTTTGAAAAGTCTGGTAAAGATAAGATAGGAGCTTGACAAAGCAATTTCTTCACCAATTCGAATGCCCTTTGCGCATCTTTAGTCTATTCAAACTTTTCCATGTTCTTTTTGATACACTCGGTCATAGGTGCTACTACAGAAGAGAAATTCTTCACAAATCTTCTATAGAAAGAAGCTAAACCATGAAAACCACGCACCTCAGTCACAGATTTCGGAACTGGCCATGATTTAATAGCTTCTACTTTCGAAGGATCAACTAAAACACCATCCTTAGAAACAATGTATCCTAAGAACGTCACACTTAAGACCATGAACGAGCGCTTTTCGAGCTTATCATACAACTTTTGCTTCCTCAAAGTTTCGAACACTTCTCTTAGATGCTACAGATGATCTTCCACACTTGCACTATACACCAGTATATCATCCAAGTAGACAACCACAAACTTTCCAATGAAAGGTTTCAAAACTTCATTCATCAATCTCATAAAAGTACTAAGTGTGTTAGTAAGACCAAAAGGCATAACTAACCATTCATAGAGTCCTAGTTTAGTTTTGAATCATGTTTTCCACTCATCACCCTCTTTCATTCGAATTTGATGGTAACCACTCCTCAAATCAATCTTAGTAAACAATTCATCCAATAAATCATCTAATCGAGGAATAGGAAATCTGTTTTGATGGTGATGTTATTCATAGCTCTAGAATCAATGCACATTCTCCATGATCCATCCTTCTTAGGAACAATTAATGTTGGTACTGCACATGGACTCATGCTCTCCCTGACATACCCTCTTGCCATCAACTCTTCAATCTGTCGTTGAATTTCTTTAGTTTCTTCTTGATTGCACCTGTAAGCTGGTTTATTAGGAAACTGAGCTCCAGGAACCAAATCAATCTGATTTTCAATTCCTCTGATGGGTGGCAACCCTGGTGGCAATTCATCAGGAAATATGTCTTGAAATTCTTGCAACAAGGGGCGCAACTCATGAGGGATGCTCGTTGCTTTCTCTTGTAC
The DNA here is from genome assembly GCA_016808085.1 of Suaeda aralocaspica. Lineage (NCBI taxonomy): Eukaryota > Viridiplantae > Streptophyta > Magnoliopsida > Caryophyllales > Amaranthaceae > Suaeda > Suaeda aralocaspica. Next base: position 705,016 of record PYUH01000858.1, read on the forward strand.
TTCCTTATCCATTAAAACATAGAACTTCTCACAATTCTTTACCTCTTGCACCATGGCTTTCTCATCAATCAAAAACACCCTTTTTATTGCTCACATCCTTCGAAAATTTCGAGTTTTCCAAAGGTTTCAACGCAACTGGTTTTCCTTTTGCCTGTATTCTAATGATGTATATGTTTGTTCTACCATCAAACTGTACGAATCTATCATACTGCCACGGTCTTCCAAGCAATATATGGCACGCATCCATAGGACATACATCACAAAGCACTTGATCATCGAAATTTCCAAATTTGAAACTAACTAGAGCTTGTTTATTCACCTGGACGTCACTTGTGTTATTGAGCTAATGTAACTTGTAAGGTTGAGGATGTTCAGTGGAAGGAATCTCTAGGTTGTTGACCAATACAGTAGAGACCACATTAGTGTAACTGCTTGAATCAATTATCAGATCACACAATCTTCCTAGAACATTGCACCTTGTGATGAAAATCTTATCTCTCTGGTTCTCTGTAGGTGGCACAACTTTAGATTGCAAAACCCTTCGGAGAACTAAACTCTGGCCATTCACCTCAGGAGTAATTTCCTCAATCTCCTCTCCCAGAGTATCATAATTCACGCTGTTGTTGACGTTCATTCTCCTCTTCTTCAAAGTTTTCATCATCTGCCCAACTTCGAGTAGTATGAACCCTTGAATGAGGACAATCCTTCTAGATATGACCTTGACCTTTGCACTTGAAGCAAGTGCGTTGGTCAGGGTGTGGAGTCTTAGTAGCAGAGCCTTTATCCTTGATATACAGAGGAGGTTTCGAAGTAGAATCGAAATTTTGTTTAAATGAAACAATGTCACCTCCTTTCTTCACAAAGGGTTTCCAAAAAGTAGTTGTTTTTTTCGAAAATTGCTTCTCAACCCTAGATACAACCTTGCAAACTTCATCAAAAGTCCAGTAAGGTTGTAATTCCACCTTTTCTCTTATTCTTTCATCTAGTCCAGCAACATAACAAGCAACTTGATGATCCTCCTTTTCTTCTAGATCGCAGATGGTGATCAAGTTGAGGAATTCAGATGTATATTCTTCAATTGATTTTCGATCTTGCCTTAAAGTATGCATCTTGATAAAGTTGCCTTGCTCGTAATCCTGAGGAACAAAACGTCTCCTCATCACCTTCTTCAGTTTCGTCCAAGTGGTTACTTTAGACTTCCCATCCTTCTTTCTTTTCTTTTGCGTACCTTCAAGCCATAAACTAGCTAAGCCGGTCAACTTTAATTCTGCAATCTTATATGATTTTTGATCATCATACTCCTTATACTTGAAAATCCGTTCAATCCTTCTTAGCCAATCCAGGAACTTTTCAGGATCCAAACTTCCACTGAATTCAAGTATATCTAGTTTAAGATTGCAATCATCATCCTTAGGCCTATCCTTCTTTATGCGCCTATTCATAGGTTCCTCATTACTAGAACTTGATGAGTAATGCTTTCTTGGTTTTCGTGCACTCCTTGAGCTTGCTTGCTCATCATCAGAACTAGAATCCGACTCCCTTTTACTTCCACCCTTGGACTTGCTTGGTGTTTTTAATTTTCGGCAAAATCCTTCATGGTGGCCTCAAACATAGCTTTTAATTCCTCTATGTCCTTGCGCAATTCCTTAGTAGTAATCTTAGGAGTATTTACTTCATCAGCTGATATGATTTCCCTTGTTTCAACAATGAAATTATACCAATAACCTTGAGGATTAATGTTCTCTCAATGAAAACTAAAATTTGATGTGAATATTGATAAAAGAAATCGCCACTCACAAAGATAGAATTTAGTTCATTTTTCTCTAAAGCCAAGCACCAAGAAAATTGATCTAATTCGAATAATTTTGTAAATTGATTAAAGCTATGCACCCTCAATTCCTAAAATTATCCTCACAAGAGTCTAAAGCCTAAGCACCAACTCTTTCAAAGTGTTCAAAATTTTCACACTCGAAAATTTCTTCGGTTTTGATTTTGTTTTGTAGAAAACAAATAAAACTTAAACAATAATGTTTATTAAGTTCACTAATCTGTATTTTTACAAACTAATGATGAGATTATTTATAGTTATCATCATCAACAAAATCCTAACTAAACTAAGCTAAAAATGCACGCATAACGTAAGAAAAATCGCCCCAATCTAGTGACTCACTGATGACTCACAAGATAAGAATGCCACATCATCACTGCATGTCATGCAACTTGCTAAAATATCCTAACAAACCATATCTAAACAAAAAATATCCTAACAAACTTATTCTTACCTTGCTAATCAGGATAATCAACAAATTACAACCAGAATTACACAAAAATATGATTTACCCAACTCATCCCAAAATCGTCAAAATTGAAGCCATGTAGGATCGTCCAATGTTGTGCAATTTTTGGCGTTTTTCTTCAAATCTTAAATAAACCTTTCAAGATTCAATCTTTTAATCAGGAAACCTTCAAGAAGTCATTTTCCATGTGTATAAGGGTGTAAATGATGATTAAGACACTTCAAGAAATAAAAGACTCAATGCCTAAAAAATAGAAAACCTTATCAAGTGAAGTGGGAAAAACTCATAGGCAAAACCATCTTATTCCCCTAATTCCGCCATTCTTTCCTTTGCTTCAATGATCAAGTATTTTCGTGTGTCACCATACACACCCATGATGATGTTTTAGATGATCCCAAAAGCCTTGAATCTCCACAAGCCATTATTTCCCCCATACTTGCATCATTCTTAAAATCCATTATCAAACCTTCGAAGCTATCAACTTTTTTCATATCATTGTATGATCCATGTTTTGTCTTTTGACTCTAGTAGCTTAGCTTTGGTGTGTTACATGTCGCGAATGATAAAAAGCATTCATTTCTTTTAGGAGCTTTCAGATTTTAGGCATTCCTTCACATATTTTCCCTTGGTCCTTATTTTTGTGCTTTTTACCCTTCATTTGCATTTTAGCCACATTACAACCCTATTTGGCCTTGTTCTAATCAATTGATATATGCCCAAGCTTGGCTTGGGGGAATTGGAGAGTTGTTTTGTTGTTGTTTTGCATTTGTTGGAGGTTTTGGAGGATTAAAAAATTGTGAATTGGTTGTTGTTAAAGTTTAAAATAGATCTCACATTAAGGCTCTACATACTAATGTCTATGCTAGTTTTAATGAAGAATTAAAATGTTATATATCTTATATTGGCCTAGTTATGTATGTGTGATGATTTTGTCTTTGACATGTCATTAACAGTCGTGAGCCTAAGTTGAAAAAATTTTGAAAGTTGAAAAAAGAAAAGAAAATGAAAAAAAAAAAAAGAGAGAGTTGAAAAAAAATTGAAAGATGTTGAAAAATAAAAGCTTGTGATATTTGGAGTAGTTGAAGTATAAAGTTTTATGATGTGATGTGATTCCATAAGAATTGGTTTGAATGTTGGAGTTGAATGAGTATTACTTGCATTTCGAGTCGACTTTCATATTAGGATTATTGAGTGACCCTTAAACACTAGCATGAGGTGTGAGATGTAGGTTTGGGTTCTCAAAATTTGCATTTAAACACTTACTGCATTTGCATTCTTATTTGGGATTAAGGGTGAGATTCATTATTTATGCTCAATCTTATGTGTAGAGTGACACCGAGTGAGCTACTCTAGTCATTGACTTCTATTTCTTACATGGTTGACTTATTGATTTGATTTAAGTGGATGTCGGTCAAGGAATTTTGATGGGTTGGTTGAGGAACTTACATGCTCGGAATTGCTTGGGTTGTTTGCTTGAAAACAAGCAAGGGTTTGGCTTGGGGGAATTTGATAAGTTAATATTTGACATGTATTTTACCCCTGATCCCGTTTGATTTTTAGCTCTAATACGGCCCACTACTACAAAAAAGGCTTATAGTGTCGCCTCAAAGGGACCTTTAGTGTCGCCTATTGGGCGACGCTAAAGCTGGGGAACCTATAGGTGTTAGCAATAGTGTCGCCTCTAACCCGACACAAAAAGGGTACTTTTAGTGTCGCCTGTTAAATTTAGGCGATACTATAACATATTATGGGGGTATCTTATATGTAGTTTTAGCGTCGCCTCTTAAATTGAGGCGACGCTATAACCTAATATGAGTGCATCTTATATGTAGTTTTAGCGTCGCCTGTAAAATTGAGGCGACACTGTAACATAATATGAGTGCATCTTATATGTAGTTTTAGTATCGCCTGTGAAATTGAGGCGACACTATAACATCATTTGTCTACATTTTATATCAAGTAGTTTTAGTGTCGCCTGTTTAATTTAGGCGATGCAATAGGTATGTGTTTTAGCATCGCCTCAAATGTTACAGGAGACACTGAAACTCTATCATAGAAATGCATAATTTTTCTTAAAAAAAAAAAAAAGCTAAAATAATCTTAAAAAAATACGATAACCGAATACCCCACTATTAGAATAATCCTCCGATATTTATATTAACTTAAAATAATACATATTAGAATGTCAATTACAATGCACGGCATGTATAAATGCCCGTGTTTAAAATAAAAATTACTACATTAAGTTCAAAGTGTAGTAAATCAAAATTACTAATATATATACAAAGAGGATCATGTGAAAACCACAAAAAAAGGTACAATAAAGGTATAAAGGGTACACATACTTCATTGATGACATTCTCATAAATAATAAAAAAATTGTTGTAAATGTACCTATTTCACTTTAAATCTTATACGTACCCTTTTTTTGTGGTTTTCACGGTTTTTAGCAAACTTAAGGTTTTCAGTGGATCCTTACTCTCTCTATATATATATATATAGAAAGAGAATCATGTGAAAACTGTTTTCCCGTGAAAACCACACAAAAAAGAGTACAATAGAGATATAAAGGGTACACATACTTCATTGATGACATTTTCATAAATAATAAAAAAAAATTGTTGTAAATGTACCTATACCACTTTAATCTTAATATATACCGCCTTAAATCTTATATGTATCCCTTTTTTGTGGTTTTCACGGTTTTTAGCAAATTTAAGGTTTTTAGTGGATCCTTGCTCTATATATATATATATATATATATATAGTAATTAGAAATAACTACACCATCTTTCGCAGAGTTCATCAATCTTCTCTGGTGAGTATGGCTTCAAAGAGAAATGCTACAAAAAAAATGTAATAGTAATTAGAAGCTTGTAATTTTTAACCATACGAATCTGAACACTATAATTAAATTATGTTAGTTAAGTAATATCCGATTATCTGTAACAAATCATCACTCTTAGTTGTTGTTGACGCAACACTAAGTATCTCATACATATACGCCATATCGTAATAGCCACTCATATCTACCGGGTTGTCGAGGACACTATATCACAAGTAATCATAGTAAATAACCAGAACAATATCATAACAAATCACTAAGAAATTATTAATACAAGCTTAATGGAGTATATAACATACTTTCACCGGTGTCCAATCAAGAATGCTTCGAGTTCCATTCTTCAATTTAAGAGTCCTATATGCCCTGAAATCATCGCATAACGATTACCCAACTTCACCAAACAAAAGCATAAAAATCAGGCAGCTTTTCCCTCAAACTTAGACATATTCCACAAAAAAATTCGACAGCATTTCCCCTAAAGTTGGACATATCCCATAATATTTTTTGGCAACACTTCACCTAAAATCAAACACGTATCCAATTCCACATCTGTATATTACAGAGTTACAAAGCAACAACATTCCCAAGCAGCTCAAATATGGACCAATTGTACCAAAAGTTGTCTCAAGATGTCACCAATCACAACTCACATGTATTAAATTTCCAACGTATCAAATCACAACACTATATTTAGCATGAACATATATAGTTAATATTTTCATACAAAATATTTGACTGAAAATTAATTAATCAATACTTACAAAGACAAAGAGCCTTTAGCTTTTACATTCTCTAGTTCACCACCCAATGAGTTGAAAAAAAGGGCTTGACCACTTTGTAGGCAAAGCACAATCAACATCCAATGATGACTAGTTCACAATATAATTCACAAAAAAAAGAAAAGAAAAGAAAAATTGGCATTTCATGAGTTTTTAACAAAAACAATAAAGTAATTTGAAACAAGATCAAATAAGTTCTAACTAAACTTACTTTTCGTTGAAAGGAGCAGGTATATATTTCTTATTAGATTGTACGGACATTGCATGACACAAAGTATGAGGGGGGAAAATCTGTAACCAAAAGATAAAACCTAAAGGAATGCATGGAGTCCAGAGACAAATAAAACATCAAAAACAATGAGGTTCAAAAATATAAGTAAACAACAGAACGAATCTGATACAATGAAAACTGATATAATGAACTGGTAACTCCCTATAGGACCAGGATGTCCTCTCCCATGCATGGCTGCCACTGAAGGTGATGACATTGCATAAAACAATACTGCAATCCATATCAGCCAACAAGCATAGCACAAAAAGAAATTATCTCCAAGTCAGTCCCCAAAGCCCCCAAACAGCAAGAAATTATAAGTCAGGAAAGCAAGCCAAGAAACAACATAAGAGTACATATCCCCATAAAGATAACATAAAAGAGATCTTTCAAGTGACTGGAAGAGCCGCATATAAATAAATCAACAAATTATCAGACAGCTTATTCGAATACAGAAATTTGAATAGTTACATAAAAAAAGAATATATGTTAATTACCATATGAATACTAGACAAACCTGAGGCACGTTCAGTTCAAACAACAAGCCAATAATCAAGAAACAATAGCAACAAGACAAACCTGAAGCATAAGGAAAATTTCAGCATCAATTAGACAGGCAAAAATCAGTGAGTTTTAATGGATCTTCAAAGGAAAAAACAAATGACAACTCCATTGTAATCGGCAAAAGATCCCTAATATCATAATCTTGAGAAAGACCAGAGTGATGATAAGCAATTAACATCCCACAACATTACAATCTCAACCAAGGAACATGGGAAAAAAAAACAGAAATCAAAATTCATCTACATGAACAGAATTGAAATCAAAATCCATCAACATGAACAGAAATCAAAATTCATCACAATTCATCATGTGTCGAAATAAATAGCATTGCCATGAAAAGAAATCAAAATTCATCTACATGAACAAAATTGAAATAAAAATCCATTAACATGAACAGAAACCAAAATTCATCACAATTCATCTTGTGTCGAAATAAACCAAAAAATTGCCAAAAGCTCAATTATATGGAAAACTTTTGTCATGGAACTGAACAAAGTATCAACTAAAGTCGGGACTCGAGACGATAAACCAACCATTACAATTGACAATGATTAAAAAACAAGAATTAAAAAAATTGTAAGCATACCTAATTCGTCCAATTCAATAAGTAATGGCTCTACTCCAAGACTTCTGACGAATGATTTCAACTCAAATGATTACCTTCAACCATAATTCAACACTAATTAATCAAAAGACAATAACTTTTAATAATTTATCACAACTAAAAATAATAAGAGACTTATGAACACCAAGTACATGATTATAAATGATAGTTTGTTACACAATTTATCACAACCTCAGTAAGTTTAACATTAAACAAGAAACACAAAAAAAAAAGCAGCAACTAACAAGCGTCGTACAAAACCTGAGTGAAACCTTAATTGAAATTCGAAACCTAAATGAAACCAAAATTAAAATTTGAAACCTGATTAAAACCAAAATTAAAACCTAATTAAAACCAAAAGTATAATTCGAAACCTAATTGAAACCAAAACTTTAATTCGAAATATAATTGAAACCAAAACTTTAATTCAAAACCTAATTGAAACCAAACCAAAAATATAATTCGACACCTACGTGGAACATGAATTGAAAATCCAAATTGAAACTTCGGAAATGAAATACTGAAATACGAAACCTAATCGAAACAAGAATTGAAATACTAAATCTAATTGAGATTCAGCAAAGTAGGAAACAACAAACAATTTGAAATTTTACCTTTGAATTGAACCAAAAGTACGCAACGCAACAGTCTTCGGTGAGTTGAGTGGTTGATGTTAGGCGGAGACAATGGAGGAAGCAGTGGCTGATGCTCGGTGGCGAGTTGAGTGGGCATCTGGTGGAGTAGAAACTGTTTGGTGGAGTAGAAACTGAAGCTGAGTGGGCGTTTAGTTGAGCGAAGTAGGCTTCGGTGGAGTTAGAGTTTCGCCTTCCAATTTTTAACTTTAGTTTCGAGGGTTGGTTTTAATTTTTACCAAAATTTTGGAGGGAGGGTGATTGTGGCTAAGGTCTTTGGGATTTTCTTGCTTGATGTATAATATTTTGTTTATTTTTTTATTATAATTAATTAAAAAAACAAGTATAATAAACATGTGTATAGCTATTATAATATAATAATATTGTTATTGTATACAAAGCTTGTTTGTCCAATATAAGGGTGCTAGAAGGCTTTTTTCGGAAAAATAATGGGCCAAATCCCCTTCAGGCATTTGCCGCGGCGCAGATCTCGAAAAAATAATCAATTTAAAAAAAAATTCTTTATTCGGACACCCGAGTGCGAAGTTATGGTGATTATAATAATGACTACATTTTTAAGCGGATGTGAATACCCTTTTAGCGTCGCCTATTTGTAAGAGGCGATGTAACCACCTTTTAGCTTCGCCTCAAATGTAATAGGCGACACTAAAACTTTTAGCATCGCACTTAAAATTGTAGGCGACGCAATAACTTTTTGCTTCCAATGTCTTTTAACAGGGGATGCTATTAAGTAAAATTTTAGTGTCGCCTCGAACTAAATAAGCGACACTAAAGGTTTTGGCGTCCAACGTAAGATAGAAGGCGACAATAAAACATCTTTTTCATTTTTTAGTCCAACCTATTGCATTGCCTCAAACTTAATAGGCGATGCAAAAACCTTTAGCGTCGCATATTAAATGGAGGCGACACTAAAGGGGCGTTGTCGTAGGGTGTTTTTGTAGTAGGCGCTCTTTTGAGCCATTTCTACTAACTTTTGCTATTTCGAGTGTTTGTTGTGCGTTTTATAAGATTTTACAGGAATTGATGATTTATCGTTGTTTTCCGAGCCTTTTGAAGCACTTGAAGAAGTCATTTGGGTTGTTTCTAATGATGCGCTTACTAGGTGACTTTAGATTTGGCATCAAACATGAATCACTCGTTCGTCGAATATGGATGGTTGCGTGGATGATAAAACTTGGGGTAAGTTTCTTTTGAAGAAGGGGAGGATGATAAGAGTGTGAATAGCAATAAATGTATAGATAATGTGAATTTAAGGTTTCCATTCACATCCGGGTTCTTGGTGGTTTTGCCTATGGGTTTTTTCCAAATGCGCTTGCTAGGGTTCTTCTCATTTCAGGCTTTTAAATACTTTTAAGTGTTTGTGTTTCCCATGTTTTAGTTATACTTGGTCTATAATGATAAAGGATCACGTTCTTGAAAGTTTATTGATTAAAAGATTCAATCTAGTACGTTTCTTGGAGCTTCTAAAGATAAAATTTCAGTTTCGGAGCAGTATAGTATGTCTGACTTTGAAGATTTTTCTTTGACAGTTGTCTTTGATTTAGAAGTCGTGTCAATATGCGTTGGAAAGATTATTGAATCTTCTTTCAGCGGAAATATTTCGAAAATTCAGAAAAATACTCAAGATAATGTTTTACTCATTTTTCTACTCGGCTGTCAAACTGGAAATAAGTTTTTAGTTAGATTTCTTTTATCTGCAGTCCAAGTATATTTAGCATTTATTTTAGTACGTGTTTAGTGTTTTGTTTTGAGATTTTTATTTTCATAATTTTGTTTCTTAATTTTTTAGGCAAGTTGTTAGAATAGAATCTTGTTAGTTAGAGTTAGTTCGAAATGGTTGTAAAGATAAGAACAAGTTGCATAATGATGTGGTAATCTTATCTTGAGTTTGTTGAGCAACTTGTGCAAGTGGCACAAGTGGCGTTTTTCTATTGGTTTTCATGTGAGTCTTAGCTTTTCTTTGTTAGGATTTTTGTTGATGATTATTCCTATAAATATTCTCAACATTAGGTTGTAAAAATAAGATTTTGATATTGAATAAAAGTTTTGTTTTGTTTACTTGAAAAACAAAAATCCGAAAATTGTTAGTTGGTGGTTAATTCCTTTAGACTCTTCTGAGATTGATTATTGGCTTTGAGGTTGCCTAGAGCTTTAATCAAAGACTAATATTTCAACCTACATTCGTGAGTTTTGGTGGCCTAGCCTTTAGAAATTCGTGAGTTTAGTTCTATCCCTTGTGAACTTTTGTATTCATACGAAAATTCACATCAAATTTGGTGCTTTTTTTGAGAGGGTTCGTTAAATCTCAAGACTTGTTTTTATTTTCAGTTCTTCATTGAAGAATCATGCAAGTTTTGGTGTAATAAGTGATCCAAGAAGGGAAGTAAAAAAATCGGAAAATCGGGTGAGAAAAGTCAATTTCGAGGGTCAGATTGAAGATGCAATATCTCTTTTGTTACAAAAGGTTTTTCAGCGATTCTTTTTATAAAAGTTCTTCTTTTTCTGTCTACATTCTTCATAAAAAAATTTAGAACTTTTCCTGATTTTTTACATCTGATCGATGTGGTTCTTTGTGAAGTGGTCCAAATCGAAATAGTTTTGAGTACTTTGCGTAAAAAATAACCTGCAACCAATTGGCTTGGAATATATGCATAGAATTTTTGTCGCGTGTTAATAACATATTGGTCAAAATCTCGACAAATTTTCAGCCTTATAAGAGTTTTTTAGGTTGGGTTTTGGTCTTCGTACTTTCATGCAAAATTTTGGACAGTTTTAGAAGATGGAAAGGGATACAAAACATGAAACTATGAACGTTTCTTGGGATGATCTTCGACGTGCACGTATAAAACAATGCAATACTATAAATACGTTAATGGAGGATCTTACAGAATTCAAATTTATACTCCAACAAATTAAAGATTCAGAAGAACGTAACAACACACGAACCAACGAAGATAATCAATCATGGTTGATCACAATCAATGAGGAAAGGATTGAATCCATGGAGAATGTGACCGATGAGGAATCAAAGATTGATAGTGATATAATTTTTGGTGCAACGGAAGAACTTATGGTTGATAGTCAATTGATTCTAAATCAAGTTGAAGAGATGGTCGTTACCAGACCGACAAGTTTGGATCTTTCAATTATTTATGTTGGTGTCCAAGTTTTTGAGTCTAGAAGCCTAAAACATGATTTTGTCCTTGGTTTTCAAGGGATTTTTAAAAATGGATTTCCAATTGATTTGAAGAGTTGTAAACGACTCTCAAGGATTTCGTTGGAGTTAAGCAAATTTTCAATCTAGGACGATTCTTGGAGCTTCTAAAGATAAAATTTCAGTTTCGGAGCAGTATAGTATGTCTGACTTTGAAGATTTTTCATTGACAATTGGCTTTGATTTAGAAGGCATGTGAATATGCGTTGGAAATATTATTGATTCTTCTTTCAGAGAAAAATATTTCAAAAATTCAGAAAAATACTCAAGATAATGTTTTGCTCATTTTTCTTCTCAGCTGTAAAATTGGAAATCAGTTTTTAGTTAGATTTCTTTTATCTGCAGTCCAAGTACATTTAGGATTTGTTATAATACGTGTTTAGTGTTTTGTTTTGAGATTTTTATTTTCATAATTTTTTTTGTTAATTTTTTAGGCAAGTTGTTAGAATATAATCTTGTTAGTTAGAGTTAGTTAGAAGTGTTTGTAAAGATAAAAACAAGTTGCATGATGATGTGGCAATCTTATATTGAGTTTGTTGAGCAACTTGTTCATGTGGCACAAGTGGTGTTTTTCTATTGGTTTTCCTGTGAGTCTTAGCTTTTCTTTGTTAGGATTTTTGTTGATGATTATTCCTATAATTAGTCTCAACATTATGTTTTAAAAATAAGATTTTGATGTTGAATAAAAGTTTTGTTTTGTTTACTTGAAAAACAAAAATCCTAAAATTGTGAGCTGGTGGTTAATTCCTTTAGACTCTTGTGAGATTGGTTAGTGGCTTTGAGGGTGGCTAGAGCTTTAATCAAAGAATAATCTTTCAACCTAAGTTCGTGAGTTTTGTTGTCCTAGTCTTTAGAAATTCGTGAGTTTAGTTCTATCCCTTGTGAAGCTTTGTATTCATACGAAAATTTACATCAACCACCCGCCTGGCTGGCTGCGCATAGTGACACAGGGGGGGCTTTATTCCTTGTTTCCTCCGAAAATTCCCTCCTAAACTACAAAATAACTAATACTTAACGAAAACCGTTAGTCTCTCACACTCTCTCACTTATAAGCTAAAAGGAAAAAAACTAAACTATGAAAAATAACTAAACTACCTACGAGTTGCGTCCCGTAAAGCGCTCTTTTAAGGTCATTAGCTTGGTCATGTTACCTCTCAACTCAGATGGGTATGGGATTGTGGAAACCGATTTCCTCAACCAATCCAACTATGTCGCTTCCATAGTAGAGCTTGAGGCAATGTCTTTTAACTTTAAATCGTTCTCCCTTGTTATTCTGAACCTCAAGGAGTCCATACTTACTCATCATAGTGACAATGAAAGGTCCGCTCCATCTAGACCTCAGCTTCCTTGGAAAAAGCTTCAATATAGGGTTGAATAATAGAACTTTTTCACCAACTTGAAATTCTGACACCCATGTAGTCAATACCCCATACGGCAAAAATCTCAACCTCTAGAATCCCATTTTGAGGCATCTCATGACGTTTCGAAATATTTTCGGTCCTCTGACACACATATCAAGATAACATAAAATCTCGAGCATCCTTGAATAGAGTAGGCCAAAAGAATCTAGAATGCAATACGTTAAACACAGTCTTTGAATGGTCTGTGTGACCTCCATAAGGTGATGAGTGGCAATGGCTCAGGATCCCATAGAGCTCCCAATCAGGAACACGTCGTCGGTATAAACCATCAGCAGATTTTCGAACTAGATTTGGGTCTTCCCAAAAACACCATCAAACATCATGTAAAAAACCACTTCTTCTGTTGTGATGAGAGATTAGGAGGCAGGACAGCTCCTACAACGTAATTGGCAAAATCATTGAACCATGGTGATTTAACTGTAACGAAAGTAAGTGATCGTCGGGGAAGCAAATTCTGGAAAGATGATCAACTACTACATTCTCCACACCATTTTTATCACGAATCTTAAGATCAAACTCTTGCAGCAATAGAATCCATCTAATCAACCTTGGCTTTGCTTTTTTCTTAGCTAAGAGGTACTTAAGAGCAGCATGGTCAGTGTGAACAATCACTTTCGATCCCAAAAGGTATGATCGGAACTTGTCAAGTGCATACAAACCTGCTAGCAACTCCTTCACGGTATTGGCATAATTCACTTGAGCTAGATCAAGTGTTTTGCTGGCATAATAGATTGCATGTAGAACCTTGTCCTTTCTTTGTCCTAGAACTGCTCCAACTGCATAGTCACTTGCATCATACATAATCTCGAATAGAAGGTCCCAATCAGAAGATTGGATGATAGGTGCAGAAATAAGTTCCCGTTTAATCTTGTTAAAAGACTCCACACACTCATCAGTAAAATCAGAATCAGCGTCCTTTGACAGCAATTGGGTTAGTGGTTTCACATTTTTAGAAAAGTCCTTAATAAACCTGCGATAAATACCTGCATGACCCAAAAAGCTTCTTACCCCTTTGACATTCACAGTAGGGGGAAGTTGCTCGATTACCTGAAACTTTGCTTTATCAACCTCAATACCTTATTTAGAGATTAAATGCCCAAGCACAACACCTTCAGTGACCATAAAGTAGCACTTTTCGCAATTCAACACTAAATTCACCTCCTCACATCTCATGAGCACTTTTGTTAGATTTTCTAACCATGCATCAAATGAAGTTCCATAGACACTAAAATCATCTAGAAAAACTTCCATATTTGATTCAATGAAATCAGGAAAAAAAATGCTCACCATACAACGTTGAAAGGTAGCAGGGACATTACATAGACCAAAAGGCATTCTACGATATGCAAAAGTACCATAAGGACATATAAAAGTAGTTTTCTCTCTATCATTTGGATGAATAGGGATTTAGAAGAATCCTGAATAATAATCTAAATAAAAAAAATACTTATGCTTTGCTAACCTTTCTAACATTTGATCAATGAAAGTGAAGGGACAGTGATCCTTTTTAATAGCAGTATTAAATTTCCTGTAATCAATACACATACGCCAACCTGTGACAACTCTAGTGGGAATCAATTCATTTTTATCATTATGCACAACAGTGGTCCCACCATTCATAGGTACTACCTGAACTGGACTGACCAATCTGGAATCAGGAATAGAATAAAAGATACCAGCATCAAGTAATTTAATGACTTTCTTCTTAACAACCTCCTGCATGTTAGAATTTAAACAACATTGACTCTATATGCATGGTTTATGACCTTCCTCTAAATGAATGCGATGCATGCAAAAATCAGGAATAATACCAGTCAAATCATAAATAGTGTAACCAATTGCCTTTTATGACATTTAAGCACAATTAATAGTTTCTTAAGTTAACTATCAGTAAGGGAAGCACTGACAATAACTGGATATAGCTCTCTTTCATTTAAAAATGCATATTTCAAATTAGAGGGAAGGGGTTTCATCTCAGGTTGTGCTACCTCCTTTACCGTACAAACATTTTGGGCAGCTTCAGAAATTAATATTTGCTCCCTGAATTAAATTCCACTCCTGAATGGTCCTGAATCAGCTCATCTGATTCCATATTGCCTTCACTTGAAGCAAGCATCAAACCCGGCGGCAAAATGTATAAGGCATTTTAACGGCCTCCAGAAGATCTTTTTTAAGGGATCAAGGCAAGTCATCACAAGCAATTTCTTCAATAATATCAATTCTATAGCAGGATTGCTCCAACATGGGGCTTTTTAGTACACTATCAAGGTTAAAGGTAACCTTGTCATCACCTACCGAAAGAGTCAAACATCCATTTTTTACATCAATAACAACTCTTGTAATGATTAAAAATGGTCAACCAAGAATAATAGGAATGTGTGTGTCCTCCTCCACATCTAACACCACAAAATCAATGGGAATGAAAAACCTCACGACTATTACCGGGACATCCTCCAAAATACCTTTTGGGTATTTCACAGTTCTATCCGCCTTCTACAAGGTAATGTTAGTAAACTTTAAAGAACAGAAATCCAATTTCCTACAAATAGACAACGGCATAACACTAACACTGGCTCCTAAGTCACATAAAGCTTTATCTATAAACAATGGACCAATGTTACAGGGTATTGAAAAACAATAGGGATCCTTGAGTTTAGGTGGAGACTTATTCTGCAAAATAGCACTACATTCTTCAGTTAAAGCAATAGTCT
The DNA here is from genome assembly GCA_016808085.1 of Suaeda aralocaspica. NCBI lineage: Eukaryota > Viridiplantae > Streptophyta > Magnoliopsida > Caryophyllales > Amaranthaceae > Suaeda > Suaeda aralocaspica. The sequence continues at coordinate 720,375 of PYUH01000858.1, forward strand.
CCACTGAAATCAATTCACGCTTCCTGCTCAATATGTCTTTTAAAAATTTAGTCTATGTAGGTACCTGTTTAACCAAGTCAGTAAAAGGCACAGTAACCTACAAATTTTTAACAATATAGAGAAACTTATGGAAGTGATTGTAATTCTTACTCCTATCTAACCTATGCGCGAAGGGTAGTGGCGCCTTGGGAGGTGTCAACGTATCAACGGGCTTTTCGGGTACTGGAGCTCTCTTTTCCATGTCATCTTTCTCCTTAGAACGTGTAGGCTATGCAATCTCCTCAATCACCACATTGCTGGTCTTACCAGTCTGTGCTCCCATCCCTTAATCAACATCTTCATTTGGCATCTTGGGACCTTCATAGTGGGTCCCTCTTTTGGTAGTGATGGAATTTACCAGATCTCTTTGAGCTGGTGGATTTGGTTGAGGAGTTAGTTGACCTTGCTGCAGAGCTGTACTGTAGAGTGTGCAATCTGAGCTAGTTAGGTCTCCAGTTGCTTATTGTGAGCCTGCATTGCCTCTATATTCTTCTGCATCTGCAGCATCATATTCTTCAACTTTGAAATCTTATTACTAGGTTGAGCTGGTGGTGCTGGCAATGGTGGTCTACTGAAACCTGATAAGCTTACTGAAATGGTATAAATTGTTGTGGATTCTACACATTATTGTTGTTCTTGTAGGAAAAGTATGGATGATCCATCCAACCTTGTTTGTATGTGATAGAGAACGGGTTGTTCTTGTAGGCTTGGAAGGCACACACTTGCTCGATAGAACTATGACATGACTGTGAATTGTGACCAAATGAACCACAGGAATCGCAGAAAGGCTTAGTACATCCTGAAAGTGCAGTCACCGTAGCTACAGATGATTGTGGATGAGATGTACTAATCTTGTCGAGATTTTGACTTATTGCATTGATCTGTGAAGCTAAACTTTCGTATTTATCGTCAACTACATGCTTTCCACCTTTCTTCGAATGTCCTCCGGAATTACCGACCTGTGAATTATGAATAGTGATCTCTTCAATTTACTCATATGTAGCATTAACTTCCTGGTTCATGAATCGACCACTAGTAGCTGAATCAAGCAAAGTACGACTCTCGTTCCCTAAACCATTATAGAATAACTACACCAGGAACCACTTCTCAAGACCGTGATGTGGGCACAAACTCAATAGATCCTTGAACCTATCCCATGCTTCATATGATGTCTCATCTGTTTCCTGGTTGAAATTCGTGATCTTACTCCAAACGGTTGCAGTTCGCTCTGGAGGGTAATACTTCCTTTGAATTGCAAGAGCCAACTCTTCCCAACTGTTGATGTTGTCCATATTAAGAATAATCAACCAAGTACGAGCCTTGTCTTTCATGAAAACGGGAACATCATCCTTCTAACGTAGTCCTAGGAGACCCCAGCTTGTTTAATCGTACCACAATACTTGATCAGGTAGCAGATTCAAGCAATTACAATGGGGAAAATTACAACAAATTGCTTCTAGTGCCACGTTAAGAATCGTGGCACAAGTTGAAAATTTATGTGGCTATATAATTTAGACACGGGAATTCCCAAAATTATTCCCATGGCACAAGTGGTCGTGGCTAGGATTTTGCCACAGCAAAATTAAGGATGTGGCATAAGTTGATTTTTATGCCACATTTCTCCCCGTGGCTAAAAAAAATAGCACACCACGAGTGCTCCTATGGCTAACAAATCTCTTGCCACAAATATTATTGTGGCTAATTAATTGTTTTTGCTACAAATATTATCGTGGCTAAAAATAAATTTTACTGCAAAAATTCTCGTGGCTAATGGCTAATTAATTTCTTTTGCTACAAATTACCGTGGCAAAAAATTATTTTGTTCCACATAACTCACATAGCTAAAATATATATATCTTAGCTACGAGTGGGGAAAAAAATTATATATATATACTAGCCGCAGTGCCCCGGACAATATACATAATGAATATTTACAATTAGAAAAAATCAGATGTACAAGACTACATTGTATAGAATAATAAGAAACCCTTAATACTGAGTGGAAAAAAAATGGCATTTCCTATTATTAGACAAGCACTAAGCCACTAATGTTTACAGAATTGTACATCTAGGTGGAGGTTGGTAACTCCCAGTGGAACCTCACAAAAAGGTTTTGATGATTGATGGATAAAAGTTATGAAGACCAAATGCAACATATCATGACAGACTTTGATCTAAAATGCCAGCGTCACATATGACGATTCCGTTGATTTTTTGGGACTTCAACCTAAAACAATGGCAAAATGAACAGTTTAGCACAAGAAAAAGATGCTATGAAAAAATTGATAAGAGAATACAGTAGCAAGGTCAGCAAAAGAAGACAACTAACATTAAACCAAGCTAATAAACTGCCACAATAAGAAGTTAAACATTAACCTCACTAGTAATCTAGGAAAGTTTTGTCATTTAGAAGTTGAGACCTATTAAAGAGTAACAATCATAATCAAGACCTTTCTTTATTATTATCTCCTAAAAACAAAGTTGATCATCAGCGTCTAATGCACTAGCTCTTAAAATTCCTTGAGCTGCCCCACTCATTTACAATAGGTCTATAGCTGAATGTTGCAATCTTTGTTGTTTCATTGCTTATAAGCCAATGTCATATAAAGTATCAACCACAAGCAAACAAAAGTCGACTACGTGAGGCATTAGTCTATCTAACTATTAAACACATGTAAACTATCTCTTCTTTCATTTAAGAATTGAAATCTCTTATGTTCACATATTATGAAAGGAAAATAGGATCTAAGCTAGTTAAGAAGTATAAGAACTAGGAAAAATAAGACAGAATCAATTACAAATATAATGGAAGGTAACAGGTAACACTACTCAAGGTTTTCTTTTTTCAGGTTCGGAGAAGGTTGACTATTTTTCACTCTGCAAAAGGCATATGTTCAATAGGCAAAAGGATGAAATTTAGAAATAAGAAAGTGAGGAGAAGCAAAAAGATAAGCTCATTGTAGACATGATTTTGAGAACAGCCATGCAAACAATAGTTAAAATCCTGTTAGAATAATGGCAAAAGGGGGTAGGGAAAAGAATATTATCTAATGATGCAATGAAACATAATTAATTATCTGTAACATGTGTTTATTATGACATTTAAAAAAGTAAATGTATACCAAACTTTTGTGGCAGAAGAGATTGTCAGAAAACTAAAGAATTTAAAACAACACTAAGAATCTAAAATGGCAGAGTTAGGAAGAAAAGGCGCCATACGAAAATCCCTCTAAAGTAATGGGATTCAAAAGAAGGCTCCAAAAGATATTTTCTATTCTATAAGACATAACCATATTATGTGACAGCGGCATAAGCACTTCATAAATTTTACAAATGCAACGAAATCCATCTAAAGAAAAAATGACGAGTAACTCGCAATCAACTTAACTTTGCCAACAATAACATCACAAGCATTTCAGGAAATAATGTACTAAATTCACAAAGTCTCTATGAATAATTAATTATTTTTTAGAAAACCACTAATAAATCAAAGGGAATATGACAAATTAGGGCTTAATATTTAACACAAATAGAACAGTAAACTCGCCATCTAGAAGACAATAGTGATGGACGGCATCAGCAACAAAGGAGCATCACAGCGAGATGTGTCACTCAGCACCAATAAACATTTTGAGGCGTTTTGGTTGCCCTTGCAATCAGCAAGGCAACAAAATAAAGGATCCCTAATTAAGAATCTCCAACCAAGATCAACAAAGACAAAATTACTACTAGAAAGAGGTGATTGAATTCACACCAAAATTACAACTTTTCTTTTACTAGATAACTACTCACAACAAGTGGGTCATTGTAGGTTCAAGTCTAAGACAAAGCTATGCACACAAAACAAACAGTCAGCAAAGCTGAGTACATAACTACTAAAGACTATGCAACAACAATAAGAAATAAAACATGCACTCAACTTACCTTTGACAACCTTTTACCTGTACATGGACTCAACTAAATTAATTATTATATTAAAACTTATGGATCCTGCATCAAACGGGTTTCCTCCTTAAAATCATCGCCCTATTGGGCACCAACTTGGGAGCAACTCCAAGAAGGTATTTAATATGTCACATAAAGTGACGGATATCAAGCACATTAACAATATAAAGGAGTACAACGTCTTGTACTCCAATTAGAAGTCATAGATCACTGTTTTATATGGCTCCCCCCATTGTTCATATTCAAGGTATATACGTTCCAAGAGTTTTGATGCAAGCCCTCTTACACTTTACGTGATTAACCGATTTAACGATGTTATGACTCACAACAACATCACATAAAGACATGCATCAAATCAAGCAAGCCATATTTGTTATCTTAAATTTAAGGTGATTCAAATTAATTGCATGTGTGTCCTTTAAATTAACTAATCTTCTTTTACCACACATTAACTGTGAGTGGCTAATTACTTACTTTCTCATTTATGGTGTCGTCGATGGTTCCGCCATAGTGGTCACAATCACCACCTTTCTCTGGTGTTGCCATCCTCTCTCTCCGACAAATCTTAGCGAGTTCCCATTGACGATGCTATTTATTCCAGTTGGGTTATTACCGGGAACTATTATAAGGACTACTAAGATATGAAACAGAATGTAAGAAAATGATAAAAATAGAATATTTTGAGAATGAGTTAGTACGTAGGTGTGAGTAGTATAAATGTTACATTGGGGGAGGGGTGGTATTTATAGTAGTACAAGATAACCTAAGGGCTAGTAGATGTCTTCCAAGTGGATGGCTAGGATAAGACATGTTGAAGGTGTGTGTCCAATTGTACATAGGGATGTCTGCATGGGCTACTTAGCGGTGTTGGATGTGGCGGTTTCAATTTGGGCCTTGTTGGCTGGGGCAGGGAAGGTACCCTATAGTATATGTTTATCATCAGCCTAAGGACAAGGAAAAATGTAGGTGTCTACAACTGAACATGCTTCTTGATGACATAAACATTAGTTTTACCATCAAATTGAACAAATATATCATATGGTCATGGTCTACCAAGCAAAATATGGCATGCATCAATAGAGCATACATCACACAAAACTTCGTCCTCATATTGACCAATCTTCAATGAAATCAAAACTTGTTTTGTTACCTTGACATCACTAGTATTGATTAGCCAATGTAGCTTGTAATACCCCACATTTTCATGTATTTTAAGGAAGTATTTTTGTATTTTCTACGAGTAATTTTAATATTTTTATTGAAAAACTATGTTCAATAAGAATATTAAATGGNTTGAAAAATTATGTTCAATAAGAATATTAAATGGAATAATAATAATAATAATAATAATAATAATAATAATAATAATAATAACAATAATAATAATAATAATAATAAAATAAGCTTTAATTAAAAATAATTATTTGTGTTTATAAATAATTTGTTATGTTTTATAAAATATTTGAAAAGACTTCTAAAAGTAGAATTTTCAAGAGTTTCCTAATTTATTTTGAGGCAAGGGCCTAAAGGTATTTTTCACTTGCTAGGATAAGTATGTGCTTTTCCAAATCCTACTTCGGGGCCTATAAATACCCTTTAAAACCCAAATTTTCAGATTTCATTCATCATTCGTTGACATTAGGATTTCAAAATTTAGAGAGAGAAAGAGAGAAAAAAGGGGGGGGGGGGAGGAAGGGATTTCCCAAAAAAATCAGTCGCTTTTTTCGGGAAAAAAAAGTGAGAGCTCATTTTTTTCTTGGGATTCGTTCCTAGTCGGACCGCTGACGCGCCACCGCCGAAGCCATGTGCCACAGTCGGCCACCACTACTTCTCCCCCTTTGGTATTTTTCGGACCTTTTAGAAAAAAAAATTCTCTTTCTTTCTTTTTGATTCAATCTTGCAAAGTCATGTTTCAATCAAATTTTAATAAAGTTATGATTTGTTTTAAGGCATGAATTAATTTGTTGTTCATGAAATTTTAGATTAGGATTTATAAAGTATGAAAGTTTTGAATTTTATGAGTTTTTATGTTTAAACTTCAATATTATGATCATGAATTATTGTTGTGTGAATTTATGATGATTTTATGAAGTTTAGATTGGTTTTTAAAGGCTTTAAATATAAAATAAATTGTTGTCCAACTTTTGTAGTCAGGAAATTCAATAGAATAAATATTATGAACATGTTTTGGCTTATGAAAAATTATTCTAAAGCATAGATTGGTTTCAACATTATGTTAGTTGATTTTAGAAGAGTTTTGTCATGAATTTATGATGTTTTTATGAGTTTTTCATGACTTTAAAGTTAATAAATAAATCTGAAATTTTTTAAAAACAAGTCAAAGTAAGTTTTAAGCGTTCATATTACGCTAGTATGATCACATATTAATTCTATGATGTTACATATAATTTTTAGTATGTTTTATGAAGTTTAAAAGTGATTTTAAGCATGTTTAACAAGCTGTTTAGATTTTATAGAGTGAATAATTAGACTTTTAAAGTATGTAAGGCATGAATTGATCATATAAATTAAGTAATACATTGTATGATTGATTTATGTTGTTTTTGACATTTTTCAAGGAGTTCTGGTAATTTTAAATTGCTGTCCACTTCTCTAAAGTGGCATAAAATTGATATTAAGGTTTTATAAAGCTTAAATAAGTCCCGAAAACCAAGTAATCATACAATAGAAAATTAAAGTGTAGTATGGAATTGAATATAGACTATATAAGGAATGTTTTGGACAAGTTTCCAATATAGAAGTTAGTTTATAATTGTTGTAGAACTTAATCAACAAGGTTTTAATTTAGTTTAGTTTTTCCTTATGTAGGAGACTTTGATCTAGTCCACTTCTAGAAGTTGTCGCAGAGCACCACTATTTTACAAGGTATGTAAGTACTAAAGACAAGCACAGGAATTAGAATTCATGCGTGGATGATCCTTGATTATATGAAATATTGTTATGCTTGTTTGAATCATGAATTTGTGTGCATAACAAGTTTATTAGAAGCATGATTTTTATAGTATGTTGATATTCCATGTTAAATAGTAATATAAATTGTTATAAGATTGAATAGGATTGTTATGATCAGTTTAATTTGGCCAATAGTTTTTGAATCATGGAAGGAAGTTATTTTTAAGTTGGTTAGTTACTTAATCGACAACAAAGGTAGTTGTGAATTTTTATTCACATGATTAAAAGGAGTTATGAGCAATTATTTTATACACGTTGCCACTCACAATTTAATGTGTGGTCAAGGAGAAAGTAAACAGTTAGCCACTCACAGTTAATGTGTGGTAAAGGAAGTTCAGTTTAATTAAAGGATACATATGAGATAAATTTTGAATCACCTTAAATTGAAGATAATTAATATGGCTTGCTTGATTTGATGCATGTTTTATATGATGATTGTATGTGAGTCATAACATTATTAAACCGGCTAATCACGTAAAGTGTAAGAGGATTCGCATCAAAACTCTTGGAACGTATATACCTTGAGTATGAGCAATAGGGGGAGTCGTATGGAACAGTGATCTATGACTTCTAATTGGAGTACAAGACGTTGTACTCTTTTATATATATAATGCGCTGGAATTCCGTCACTTTATGTGACATAGTAATACCTTCTTGGAGTTGCGCCCAAGTTGGTGCCCAATAGGGCGATGATTTTTAAGGAGGAAACCTGTTCGATGCATAATCCAAAAGTTTAAATATAATAATTAATTTTGTTGAGTCTATACACAAGTGAAAGGTTGTCAAAGGTAAGTTGTGTGTATTTTTTATTTCTTTGTGTTGTTGCATAGTCTTTAGTAGTTATGTACTCAGCTTTGCTGACTTTTTGTTTTGTGTGCATGGCTTTGTCTTGGACTTGGCCCTACAATGACCCACTTGTTGGTGAGTAGTTGTCAAGTAAAAGAAAGCTACAGGTACAAGTGGGCATACGTCATTTGATGATGGGCTGGAGTGAGAGGGCTTGCTGTGTTTTGTAGTTTTATTTATATTGCTTATTAAGTGCTAACTATTACTTGGATGTTGTTTTATTTCCTAAAGAATTTGGTTTTGGTTTTAAGGGCCATTAATATGGTTCCGAAGTGTAATAAACTTTAAAGTTGATTTTTATTTTGAGATTGTTTTGAAGTTTAGTTTTAAATTGGTTTTTGGGTTTAAGACTTCCGTTGTAGTAATTTGATAAATGCCTTAGCCGTTATCACGATGGCGGTAATAATTTGGTTTTTCCATATTTAGAAGTTTTAATAAATATAATCTTTAATAATTATAATATGTGTTCCTGAAAAATAAGAAGTAAGAAGTTAGGAAATTCCAGGGTGTCACATAGCTTGTATGGTTATGTGTAAGATAATTTAGCTTTTGAATCAACTAAGTAGAGATCACATTTGTGCAACTTCCACTATCAATGATTACATCACAAAGCTTTCGTTGAACCACGCACCTTATCACAAAGATCTTGCCTCTTTGGCTTTCCTCCAATGGTGTAGGTTTTGTTTATAAGACTCTTCTCAAAACTAGAGCTTGACCTTGTGTCTCTAGTTCTACATCATCCATGTCATTTCTACTCATTTCGTCTTGTTGCTCCACATTTTCATGCTCCCCCTCTTCAAGGATTACGTCTACAGAAGCTTCTTCAATCTCTAGTGCCTCTCTAAGTGTAATAACCCTTGAACTTGGACAATTTCTTTGCATGTATTTGACCATATCCTTGAAACTTAAAGCATTTTCTCTTATCTTCAAGAAGTAATGAAAGCTTGAAAGGAGTCCTGATGAGGCTATCGCACACCTATCAAAAATAAACCTAACCAGTCTAACTAATATAGCTAGGGAAATAGGGATCGAATCCACGGGGAAGCAATTAAACCTATTAGTTCTAAAAAGTCTAGACTGTACAAAGAGCCTTTGAGTGACAATTGTGATCAAGAAATTAACTAGAATTAGAGCTAAATTGATTAAGAAATGAAATTAATGACTAAACCTAGGACATCGGTTCACCACAGATTAACCAACGAATTGCACACAAATAATTAATTAGATTATCAATTTCCTTGAATTAAGGTCCACTAATTCTCTCGAATCTAGTCCCCTTCAAAACTCCTCTAATGGCTCTCGCTCACTTAGACTCGTTTAGCCTATTGTCCTTATGATCTAATTGTGGTAATCTTACCTCTCGGCATCGATTTCAGCAATATCAAACTAACAACTAAACCTGTCCAATATTTAATTGAAAGTAATAACAATTGACAAAAGGAATTCAAGCACATTAATAATTAAACTAATATTTAAGAGCAAAACATCACCAATTAATCCATGGATCCCCTAGTCCTAGAAAAGGAACTACTCACTCATAATTGAAAGAACAAAAACTAAATCGATAAAAACAATTAAAGTCCTAAACATGATTAAACTAAACTAAACCAACAATAATCAAGAAATTAAATCTAAACGTAAAACTATTAAAACTAAGAACATAAATTGAAAATAATAATAAACATTAATTAAGAACAAGAATTGAGATTGAAATAGAACTTGAATATTATTGATTGAAAGATTGATAAGAATTCTACACTTTGAGAGAATTTTAGAGTAAAACTAGGGTTCTAAAGTAAAAGAGGCGTAAAAATTAACTAACTAGGAATACAAAGCCTTAAGTACTTAGGCTAATTACGCTAATAAACGTGCAAAACCTCCTTCAGAGCCACCCGCCCGGAGGGGTCCGGGCGTGCAGCCCTCACCCGGGCGCACATCCTCGGTCCGGGCGGGCAGCTAGTTTGGCTTCGTTTCTCGGTTTTTGCTCGTTCTTCCTTAATTACTTCTTTAATTCTTCATTTTAGCACTTCTAATCTTCAGTTAAGCTCCCCAAATGACTTCAAGTCTTACTAACTTCTTCAAGTGCTTCAAAAGGCTCGGAAAACAACGATAAATCATCGATTCCTGTAAAATCTAATAAAAAGCACAACAAACACTCGAAATAGCAAAAGTTAGTAGAAATGGCTCAAAAGAGCCGTCTTAGAGCTAAAAATCAATCGGGATCGGGGTAAAATACTTATAAAATACCAACTTATCAAGTCCCGACCCTAGGTTTTTGGAAGTTCTCAACCTTTAATTTGGTTTAGGAGTTTGCAAAAATTACCACTTCTTTTTCCTTCTTAGGTTCGAAAATTTAAAGAAAGTTTTAGGCTTTTTCGTGTGACCTTGCTTCTCAATCCTCATAGCCACCTTACAAAACTAATCAAAAGTCCAATAAGGTTGTAATTCTACCTTCTCCTTGATAGATCCATCGAGTCCTACAACAAACCTCACCACTTTGTGATCTTCCTTCTCTTCAAATTCACAAACAATGGTCATCCTTTAGAATTCATGAATGTATTTTTCAACACTTTTCTAATTTTGTTTCAAGGCATGCATCTTTTAGAAAGTTGTTTTGTTCATATTCATGAGGAACAAAACGTTTCTTGAGTTCCTTCTTCAACTTATGCCATGAATTGATCTTCGTCTTGTCATCCATTTTGCGTTTTCTTTGAAGACCTTTAAACCATAGACTAGCATAGGATGTGAGCTTCAATTTCGCCACTTTAGAGGATTTATGATCATCAAATTCTTTGTAATTGAAGACTCTTTTAGTATCTAGGAAAATTTCAGGATCCAAATTCCCATTGAACTCATGAACGTCCAATTTGAGGTTATGATCTTCATCCTTTTTCTTGCCTTGTTTTTATATCTTTTTCTATCATCTTCATCACTTGAACTTGAATAAACAAGTCTCCTAGGTTTGCGGTAATTCCTAGAGGATTCTTCATCATCGGAACTTGAACTTGATTCATCATAATCATTGGAATTTTTTGAACTATTGTTCTTGCTTCTAGCGATTTGCATAACTTCCTCCAACATGTTATGTAATTCCTTGATTTCATTGTCTTTTTGGAGTTCTTTTTCTTAATCCAATGTCAAACCTTTTCTAAAGTTTGAAGGTTGTCCTTCTTCCATGATCAATTGCCTGAGCATATTCGAATTTATTTCTCAATGAGAAAACCAAAGTTGATGTAGATTTTAGTGATTTACCAAAACTCACAAATGGGATAAAACTAAACTCATGAATTTATAAAGGCATAGCCACCAAAAGTCACGAATTTAGGTTGATTAATTAGTCTTTGATTAAAACCAAAGCACCCTCGCAACTAATCAATCTACACACAAGAGTAAAAAGGAATTTTCCCACGAACTCTCAAAAGAAATCGAAAATTTTGTTTTAGAAGTAAAACAAACAAAAACTTGTATTTAACTCAAAACCGATGATTTGTTACAGTAAAATTGATGGGTATTTATAGTTATAACCATCAACTAAATCCTAAAAATTATCTAACAAACCCAAAATTATCCAAAACAAACTAAAAACAACCTTGCAAGGCAAGGAAAACAACAAACATGAACTTTTCCTAAAACTAGCCACAAGGCTTGCGCAACAAGGTCTTGTTCTCTGAAATTTGAGCAACCTACCTTTCCTACTAAATTAGGAAACTAATCTAAAAACCTAACTAACAATTCAACAAACTAATATATCCAACAAAAATCCTCCCAAAAGCACAGAATTTTAGTGTTGCCCAACAACAATAAAAACATTCAAAAAAACTGACCATAAGCTACTTCATATATTCGGTTCGTTTGCTTGATTTTTGCTTCCCATCTTCGAGAAATCTTTCAAGATCAAATATCTTAATCGATTAACTTTCAAGAACGCATTTCCCTTGAATTGTAAAGGATTCTGATGGATGACACACTCCTAAGATTCAAAGTAGTGAAGTGAAAGATTACGCATAAGCAAAACCAACTTATTCCCCTTATCCAACCATTTCTTTTCTTTGATTTGTGTGCCATTCTAGGTTTGTGTGAACATGCACACGGAAATCCCAACCTAAATTGATCCCCTACAGATGTTTGAATATAACAATTGAAATTACCAACTTCAATTTCTTATCAAATTAGCATATTGGTCCAGGCGTTGCCTCGAGTGTTACTCTTTTTCACCTTAATGTGTACATTTAATTTTTAGTTTTGTGAAAATTATAAAATTAAAAAATAAAAACACCAACCTCTCAATTACTTAATGATTAAAAAAATATATATACTACATATAATACTATGCAAACATTTAAATCATCAATAAAGATTAGTTGAGATGGTAATACTTGAATTCTCTTTGTAAGAGGTTATGGGTTTAAGTCTAGCACCAAACATAATTTGTTTTTATTAATGACATGACATGCTTACGTGGCACATGTACTTGGAGAGTGCAACGTGGCATGTTTCTTTTGAAATAGACGCTTTTTAGTATATTTTATAGATGCAAAGGAAATGTTGAAGGAGAATTAATTAGAATATATTCAACCAATAACTATGATTCCACACTATGCATTTAATCAAAAACTACAATTAATGAGTTTTACAAGCAACAGAACATACCATAAATTAGCAGCTTCATTTTTACAAGAATCAGATCCATACAAAGTTGATCATGAAAATAAAAGATTAAACGCACAAGACCAATTCTAAACACCAAGGACATGCAATGACATATCAGCTAATCTTCAACCACATTTCCGTATTGCCAAGGGCTAAAGTCTAGTGAATGGACGTCAAGCGCGTTAATGTTATTGTCATTCTTCATGCTTTCTGCGTATGCAGCATATTTTCCGTTGTAATTGTACACTTCCAAATCACCCCAAGGAGTGGTGGTAACTTCACCAGTAAAATCAAACCATTTAGGAGTGAAATGCTGCCCTTTAGCCTCACGGGTTCTTTTTTCAGCTCTTTGTCTGTCTTCCAAACTAAAAAAATTGAGAGCACAACATTTAATGAATGGCCCAAAAAAAAAAAAAAAAAAAAAAAAAAAAAAAAAAAACCCTGAATGTGCCGGTGCAAAATGCACTGAACGGAAAAAAAATATATTTGTTTTTTTTAAAACAAATTTATTTAACTCATAAGAAACCACGTTAATTTCCTTTTCAAATGACTCATACCATCCAAAAGAAACTGTACTCATCAAATTATTAAGATCTTATAGAAGTAGTAAAGATCGTTTATCAAAACCAAAACTTAACTAAAATGTAAAAGTTATACGGAGTACCGTAAATTAAGAAGCCAAAAACGCATATTCTCAAAAGTTCAATAGCATTTGTAGGAGTATAACATATTAACATGTATAATAATATATATAGTGGCGCAATTTGTGGGCAATTAAAGTTGTACATTTAAAATTATAAAACTTGCAATTGATAATACTTGATCAAAGTCGGGAAGAAACAAAGAATCCCATAAACGAATACATGCACAATTATTTGAGCAAAAACTAAACTATAATCAAATATTTGAAGAAATCTAGAATTAAAGAAACCAAATTGAGTGAAGAGAAAAAACAAGAAGAAATATCAAAAATAGGAAAGATAAAAGTGCAAGTGGTGATGGTGTTATGCACAAGAAAATAATTCCTCATTTTGCTATGCACGGTACGTCGTAGTCTAAAGCACGAATCCACTAACCTACTTGCAAATTGCCAATTACCAGGGTAATAGAGGGAAATTGTGGTATATGTACTCCACAAAAAAATGAAAACATTAATTTTTTTTTTTAGGGGACGGTAAAATGAGAACATAAAAGAAATTGATGGTGGTGCATGCAATAACCAGAGTGAGAGAGGGTAGTTTGTTGAATAATTTAATAAAAATTAAAAGACTAATGGTGGATCGGTGATGCGTATAAATTGCGATTAATTGCTTTTTTTTTTTTTGGAAATAACATCTATTTTAGCTTAATACTATGTAACTGAATTGTTACTTGAAAAAAAAAACATGTAACTAAATTGTTCTAAACTAGATTTGATGAAACCCGTGTGATGCGGTAAGTAATGTTTTATTTTAAAATATTAACTAGTTTTATCTAATAAACTAGAATTGGATCCGGCCTCTATCGCGGGTATACAGTTTAGTGCACGTGTAAAAATTAACGGTGCATAAAAACATAAATTGTATCTATCTCTGTTGATTCATTGAGTGTGATTTCTTTATTTAATTATTGTAATAAAAAGACAACATATCATAACTCAATGGTTAACTTAATAATGTTTCACTTTGAGATCATGAATTCAAATCTCATACAACTCATATTTCTTAATATATGACGATATTGAATGATAGGGTAATATGTGACGATATTGAATGATAGGGGTAGAGAGAGTGTCACGTAATGGCTAGACATGCTTCAAGACGCTTTTTAATATATTATATAGATAATAGTTTTTTATTTAATTAAGGGCTAATTTTATCCCAATTGACTTTCCAATGTTCTCAATGAATATAAAATTGATTATTTGATTCAAAACTATTTGTTATTTCATTTCAAAATCAAATGAGCAATTTTTATATAGTAAAAGAATTAATTTAATTGAACATGATTGGTTTAACAAAAATAAAATCCAATGCCGCGCTTATAAATTATAAACAAAGTATTACCTCCGTTATAAATTAGTTGCAACTATTTAATATTTTATATCTCACAAATAATACGCAATTGTTGCAACTAATTTGAAACGAACGTAGTAGAAAAATTAAAACTTATATACCTAGATGATGTCGTAATAACTCATCAAAAAATAGGACAAACTTACAATGTGATTGAAATTTTAAAGGGTGGCCTAATATAATTACGGAGTAAAATTCAACACAAAATCCTACGGAGTAATTGTTTTGGTAATTAATTAAGGATTGGTGATTAAAGCCTAATTGAGACTGAGATATTTAGAGAAATGCTCCGTAAGTCCGCATTATGACTTTGCCACTCTAAGGAAATCAACGTCATAAAGGTTAAGAAGAAGCTAATACTCCATACCAGATTACCAATTAATCCTCTCTATAATTATTAATCACAAATAATTGTATAATCATCTCTTTATATACACCTCCGGCCAACAATAATTTGACATATGTGTTTCATAGTGAAATTACTAACTACAGAGTAATATAATAGTTAAATTTTTATCTTGAACTTGTTTTCCTTTTTTAGTTTCTTATGTGGCATAAAAAATTATTTAAATCAAAAAGAAATTAACTACCTTGGACATAATTAGTTTAAATTAATAAAGTCGACGCTCCTAATGCACGGGCTTTTATTATATTTTTTTAGAGATTAACTAATTTTATACGATGTAATAATTTTTAAAAAGACTCCACCTTTATGATTTTTAATTGCTACATTTTGACCAAATACATCATTGATCTGAACATATTCATATGAGATCTTATTTGATTCGTTTCTACGTGTGCTTTTTAATGATATAATTTTTATACTTTTTGCTTATACATAATTAGAGATATTTACGTTGTATTTTAAAACTATATATAGCATATATATATATAATTTTTTTTCCTTTTTAAAAGGATAAATATACATAATTTTTTTTATTAGTTTGGATAAATATACAGAATTATTTTTTTCAAAATTAGCTAATCCTACATGCCATTCTAAAAACACTCCAAGAAAAATTATATATATATATATATATATATATAACTTTATATATATATATTGGATTTTTAATTTTTAATTAATTCACCTTGTTTTGGAGGGAATTAAAGAGGAAGCAGGAATTGGGGTTTGGAAGCATGTGGTTGAAAGCTTGATAGGTAAGAAAACATTTAAATTAGAATATAAGATAAAAGAACCTATCAAATGGTTAGGAGGGCATAGTCCATGTACACCAAAAAGATTGTCAACTTTCTCTAGGTTCCTCGTGGGTTTAAAATCTAGATTTTAAATTAGCCTCATGGGGAAAATAAAAAGAGATGCTATAATGACATCAGTCATGAAACATGTATACAGTATACATAATATTTGGAATGAAACCACTAGGCATTTTGATCGTTCAATTGGGGCATCTAGGTTTCTGTTCCCTTCCTTAAAACCCACATATTTCATTAGAGTTTGGATTTGGTTTCAAGTAGATAGTCAAGGGCTTAATCATATTTAAATTGATGCAATGGCATCTTTAAGACCACAATCAAAGCAAACCCCATAGATTTCCAAAAATACATGTACCAATTTCCACAAACCCCTCAATATCTCCTTGAAGTTTAATATAGTCAATCTAGAGCAATGAGGAATTCGGTGAACTATTGTATATATTTGAATTTAAATTATTTGGAACTACATGGCCGATTCATAATACTTCATCTTTTAAATGTTGGCTTAACAAAACATCTTTGATGCCTCCCACAATTCACCAAAACATTACGCAAAAATTTCCTAAAGTTGTTTTACTACCAACTGTCAGCAGATTTCTAACTATATACAAGGTGAACCAAGGCAGCAAGGCTGCAAGGAGTAGAAAAACAAATAAGGATCTGATTTCAAAATCAACCATGGTTATTGATGGCCATGGGTGGTGATATATATATATCCATGTTACGCACAATTATTTTCATGCACAATTATTTTCAATAGTGCCAAGGAGAGTCGCGAAAAGTATTACCTGCTCTTTTCGAAACCAGATTTCGACATGTCGCCCTTTTCAAGTGCATATCTATCAGGACGCAACCGAGAATCTGATGCCAGCAACTTTTTAGGTGCTGTATCAAAGCTATTGATCTTGTGAGCGAAATGCGTGTACTGATATTTGTCATTTTCTGGGGTATCAGCAACTCTCCATACCTAGAAAGCATAAAAAATTTTAGCACGTTTCTAATCAGTCAGACTTCTAATGTGTAACTGATAAGTGATAACTACAGTTAAACATAGAATATTCAGTAAATTTGCTAGATTCTCAGAACTACAGCTAATATAGAGCTGGTTGTTCAATGAATATAATTTCCACATCAACCACGATGGTTCAAACCCAGTATTAACCAAGTAGAGTTGGAAACCACGGCTCTGCCTTTCCCCAAGCAAGCATTAGGAGTTGAACAGAAAATAGTAGAAATTTGGAAATTCAATATGTGAAACAAACTTCTGAAAACTCACCTCTTTCATTTGGGTGCCTGGTAATGGCTCCCCTTCCAAATCACATGGTTGATAACTCATAGACTGATTCCATTTTCCCGTCATCAAAATTTTTGGGTCATCAGCAGCATTATAAACATAGCCATCAACTTCATAACGACCAGCTCTACACATGTACAATGCATATCAAACAGAATAGCATTGTCGGGATTAGTAATGCATTTGCATACTCACAAAGTGTGAAATCACCAAACATGCACAACAAGGGTCTAAGGGAAATTTACTGCGAGCAGCCACAGATCTTCTCAGGGTGTCCTGCCCAAACTTCCTTCCTAAAGTATTTTGATAAACACTAACATGGAGACAATTTTTTAATTTTTTTTAATAAAGATAATTACCTCAGAAATTGGATGTTGGGGTATTGGTCTACATAGCAAAGCACAGTGACACACTTGTGGCCTCAAGAATTACAAGAGGTCAAAACTTTCTCTATTTTTCAATATTGCAAAGGAGAATAAGAGAAGAATCAAAAAGCAAATCAAAGGGATAACAACAGCCACATGCAAAGGAGGATTAGAGAGGAAACAAATAGCAAAGAAAAGGAATATCATAGTAAACTACTTATGAAACTGTAAAAGTGAAGTTCCTTGAACTTTAATGGGTTGGGGACTTGGGGTAAGAAACAATTATAATAATAAAGCAACAATAAATATTGATGTGTTTTTAAAATACAATTTCGACACCACTAAGGACCTGTTTACTTCAGCTGAAAACATCTAAACTGAAGTGAGCTAATTGGAGGTGGGCTGAAAGTTTTTATTATGGATTTATGATTTTTAATTACTGATTTTTAACTATTGATTATTGGTTTTTAACTATTGATTATTGACTATTTATTTTTATCTATTGATTATTGATTTTTAACCTTGATTAATTATTTTTATCTATTGATTATTGATTTTTAACTATTGATTTTAATTTTGATTGGTTTTTAACAATGATTTTCATGGATTGACTATGACTATTGAATTTTAACTATAGATTATTAATGATTTTTAACTATGGAGTAATGACATAGTAATAATTTTAACATCAATCCACTAATAAGTATTAAACAAAAAAAAATTAGTTATTGGTAGTTTATATTGTATGAAATAAAAATCAGTAATACATCTTCATATTTTTGTGAATGGTAATCCACTTATGTGGAATAATAATATTTTTGTAAATAATATTTCACTTGTATTTTTGTTTCATTTGCTGAATGGTAGTTTCATAATATTCTTTTGTGAAAATTATAGACTAATAAATGTATATATATATATATAAGAAACAAAAAAATGATGATTAATGTATCATAAATATATTATGAACACAATAATAATATTATGAACAAAAAAAAGTCAGCCACAGCCACAACCATAATAATAATAATAATAATATAAACAAATATATTACGAAGTATGAAGAAAAATATATTATGAACAAAATAATATATAGAGAGAACAAATAATATTTTGAACAAATAATATCAGGAACAAATTAATTAGCAAAATAAAAAAAGAGTTGAGCTGAATGGGGCAAAGTTGAGCTGAGCTGATTTAAGCTGAAGTAAACAGGCCCTAAATATCTAATACTTTAGCTAGGTACCACCAACATACTTTTATTGTTAATAAACTTTTTCAAGAACACTGCCAAATCCCTTACATCTTCACATCATACCCCATTCCACAAAAAATTCTACCGAAATTGAGAAGTCCCTATAGTACATACCCAAAAACCAAAAACCACAAAAAATTCATACAGCTGGGTACTCACACCCAAAAACCAAATGTCTCAAGCTCCTCCTAAAATATAATCAAACCCACCACCTATAAGTTACTATTTGGGTGTAGGTACACCTATTTCTGGATACATTGGAGAATGTTAGAATTTGGCCATCCCATGACAAGCTTTCTAGACTCATCACACATACAAGATTCAAGCCCACTTGTAACAATGTTTGCTAGATAAAAATAATGAAACCCACTAAGCATTAAACTAATACTACCAAGTGACTGCTAGCATCAAGCAATTTAGCCTTCAAATACAATTTTTCAAAAGTTATAAGTTTACTACAACAATCAGGTTGTTACTAGCCCAATCTTTAATTTTTAAATTTTAAATATTAAGGCCCCATAGATAAATGAAGCTCGACATAGAAATTTACCTATTTTACATCAATCATGTTCAAGATAATTAATTTCTTTTTGATTTAAATAATAACCATTTCATGCAAGCAAGGAATGAATCAGATTTGTTAATAATACACTAATTTTTAAAATAATACATAGTAGATATGAAACACCAAGTAAGCAAACTTGACGACGATATTAATTATACAGAAAATTCTCTGCTACATAAAATAGCATGAGTGCATGAGCAATGAGAAACAGTATAAATATATATATATATATATATATATATATTAAGAAATATATGTTGTGAGATGAAAGAGATAATTTTTTTCATTAATAAAATGAAGCCATAAAAATACTTTTTTATGAATAATAAAAAGAGATTTAAATTTGTAAATCAAATACAGTATGTCATTTGTTTAACAATTTTAATATGTGAGTATATTAAAACAACATTTACTATCCCATGCATTGCGCGGGTTTCAAGGATACTAAGATTCTAAAACATACATAAATCTAAAAGGGGAAAGGAAAAAAAAAAGAAGAAAAAAAACTCTTCACAAACTGCTTTGCTCTAGGTAAACAAACAATACAGTACACACACAAACACTCCAAACCAAAAAAAAGGGGCATACTACACACAAGGAGAAGACTAGCAAATAGGAAGCACAAAGGTGGAAAAAGGGGAAGGCAAGACGGAAAACTATCATCTAATAAAAGTTAAATAAAAGAAGTCACATATATAAAGCAACATACATAAAAGTAACCAAAACAAGAATCCCAAACAACCAAACTCTATTCTTTTTTTGATTCTGGACCGCGCGAGTTATTAATATACTCACTTCATTTCAAAAAGTTTGTTACGTCTGGAATACTTGGTAAAAGGAGAGATAAACTTTGGCTATGGAAGATCTTCATGATATATTAGAGGAAAATATATTCATATGAGATATTGTTGGATTCGTCAACATGTGCAGTTTTTACATATAATTTTTTGTTTTTACAAAGTGTAGTGGAAGATATTAAGATTTAGACAAGTGCGTTGAAAAATGTGCCAAAAAGTTATAAAAACTTTTTGAAACAAATGGAGTAAGAATCAAAGCAATTGTTGCAAGAATAGTTTAGCATAACATGTCTAGAATAAATTATTCTTCTTATAGTACAAAATTGTGCCTAATTGTTGTTGCTTGATATAGTCTTCCAACATTTGTAGATTAAATCAAGTGTATAAGAGGTTGTAGCTAGGGACTAGCTTGCAATTTTACAAGTGGGCATACTAGCTAAACCATTGGAGTTGAAATAGAAGAATAGCTTGCCCAAGCTAATGTGGGTGACATTAAGCAGAAGCACATAATTGGTTGGAAATCAATAAAGGTACAAAAATAAAATAAAAAATTTTGATAAATTAGTGGACCTTAAAATTGATTCTAGAATAAATTTATTCTACACCCTCAAAATGAAGTCATCCTATCATCCATTATATGAAGCACAAAAACAATTAACAACAGACTTGCAAATCAACAATACAGAAGGAAATAAATTATAATACCCGAACCAGCCACATGGTTGAAAATATAGCACCACCTTATCTCCGGTGGTCAAGTTAGTGAGAACCATCTCTCCAGGTGAATCAACCCAAGTTCTTCCAAATATAAGATTATTGACCTTTGTTGGAGGGGGAACCAATTCTAGCTCATGACCATGACTTTTTAATGTAACTCGAGTTCTGGCATGTCAGTACATAAAAATAACAAACAGTGAAAATTTACAGTAAAATAAGCATCAGAACACATAATTAAACCTTTCCATCAGGAGACAGCTTACCTTCCAACCGGGTATACGTCAACAGAGTTTCCCAGAAATTTGGTTTTTAGTTTTGATGTGATATCATATGTGAAATGTTCATTTTCTGCATGTGCAGCACTCATTGGTGGGTGGTGGCTCACCTGAAAATTTCAGAGAGCAACTGATAACACAAAAATCTAGCCATAAAGGGTATAAACAAGAGATTTAAAAGTTATTCTAAAAAGCAGCATATTGGAATATTACTTGCTCTGCTAGAAAAGTGATGCCCCCATGATTTATCATTTCATAAGTTTCACCCAAGATTGGATTGAAAGGCTTCCATGTGCGTTGGTATGCATAATAGACAGAGATAAAAAATGATGCTGCAGCAAGTAAAGTTAGCATTAGCTGATCAACAACCACCCGTGAAGATTTTTGGTACTTTTTCTATGCAGTAAGTGGGGGATTTCAAATGAAATTTTGAAACTTACAAGCGTAAACCAGTCTCATGTAAGGATCCTCACATTTGTTTGCCTCATCAAGAAGGTGGGAGTATTCCATCAACTGCAACATATAGAAAGAAGACTATATTATTCAAAATTCGGACATATGCCTCTCCAGTTAACCAAAACATGGACAAAGAGTAAAGAAGGACCTCTGCCATTTTCTGCAACATTGTCATTGGTTCAAAAATAACAACAGGAAGTGTCACCATTGACGTAACATCAGAGCCTATGTACTTCTGCATCATTTTCCAGTAACCATCTCGATCCTAAAATAAGAGTAAAAAATAATAATCAAATACATAGAACCACAGAAACAACATTTTATGTGACAATACCTTTGTATCACATGCGAATATGGGATACAAGTTTTCATCAGTAGTATCTTATTGATTTTCGTTACTTTGAATACCATAGAAACAGAGAAGCGATCTTCTTTTTAAGATGACAGCCTTGTGTTACATGCACACAATACACTTGTATTACAATTTAAAAGGTATACAAGCATCGATCAGTAGCTTATTGATTTTGGTTATCATGGCAGTATGGCCTACCAGCAAACCTCTCCATTCGTTTTACTTGCTAAAGTCAATCTTCAGAACCCAATACTCCCCCCCCCCC
>PYUH01000858.1:742465-804405 GCA_016808085.1 Suaeda aralocaspica
AGCTTGCAAAAATTTCCTTAAGTTGTTTTCTACCAACTGGCACAGATTTCTAACTATATACAAGTGACCAAGGCAGCAAGGCGTGCAAGGAGTAGAAAAACAATCGGATCTGAGTTCAAAATCAACCAGTTATTGATGGCCCATGGGTGGGTATATATATACCATGTTACGCACCATATTTTCATGCACAATTATTTTCAATAGTGCCAAGGAGAGTCGGAAAAGTTACCTGCTCTTTTCGACAACCAGATTTCGACATGGTCGCGCCTTTTCAAGTGCATACTATCAGGACGCAACCGAAGAATCTGATGCCAGCAACTTTTTAGGTGCTGATATCAAAGCTTTGATCTTGTGAGCGGAAATGCGTAGTTGTACTGATATTGTCATTTTTCTGGGGTATCAGCAACTCTCCATACCTAGAAAGCATTAAAAAATTTTAGCACGTTTCTATCAGTCAGACTTCTAATGTGTAACTGATAAGTGATAACTTACAGTTCAACATTGAATATTCAGTAAATTGCTCAGATTCTCAGAACTACAGCTAATATAGAGCTGGTGTGTCAATGAATATAATTTCCATCAACACGGACTGGGTCAACCCAGTATTAACCAAGTAGAGTTGGAAACACGGCTCTCGCCTTTCCCAAGCAAGCATGGAGTTGAACGAAAAAATACGAGAAATTGGTAATTCAATATGTGAAACAAACTTCTGAAAATACCCTCTTTATTTGGGTGCCTGGGAGGCTCCCCTTCCAACCACATGGTTGTCGTATAACTCATAGACGATTCCATTTCCCGTCATCAAATTTTGGGGTCATCAGCAGCATTATAAAAATAGCCTCAACTCATAACGCCAGCTCTACCATGTACAATGCATATCAAACAGAATAGCAATTGTCGGGATTAGTAAGCATTTGCATACAGTCACAAAGTGTGAAATCACCCCAAAACAGACAACAAGGGTACTAAGGGAATTTACTGCGAGCAGCCACGATCTTCTCAGGGTGTCCTGCCCAAACTTCCTTCCTAAAGTATTTTGATAAACACTAACATGGAGACATTTTTTAATTTTTTTATAAAGATAATTACCTCAGAAATTGGATGTGTTGGGGGTATTGGGTATACATAGCAAAGCACAGTGACACACCTTGTGGCCTCAAGAATTACAAGAGGTCAAACTTTCTCTATTTTCAATTATTGCAAAGGAGAAAGAGAAGAATCAAAAAAGCAAATCAAAGGGATAACAACAGCCACATGCAAAGGAGGATAGAGAGGAAACAAATAGCAAAGAAAGGAATATCATAGTAAACTTACTTTGAAACTGGTAAAAGTGAATAGTTCCTTGAACTTATATGGGTTGGGGACTGGGGTAGAAAACAATTATAATAATAAAGCACCAATAAAAGTGATGTGTTTTTAAAATACAATTTCGGACACCACTAAGGATGTTTACTTCAGCTGAAAACATCTAAACGAAGTGAGCTTATTGGAGGTGGGCCTGAAAGTTTTTATTATGGATTTATGATTTTTAATACTATTTTTAATATGATTATTGGTTTTTAATATTTGTTATTGACGATTTATTGTATCTAGTGATTATGATTGTTAACTGAGTTAATATTTATATCGTATTGATTATTGATTTAACTACTTGATTTTAATTTTGATTGGTTGTTTTAACAATGATTTTCATGGATTTGAGACTAGACTATTGAATTTTAACTACTATAATTTATTAATGATTTTAACTATGGAGGAAGAATAGTAATAATTTTAAAATCAATCCATAATAAGATTAAACAAAAAAAATAGTATTGGTAGTTTATATTGTTATGAAAATAAAATCAGTAATACATCTTCAATTTTGTGAATGGTAATCCTATGTGGAAATATAATATTTTGTAAATATATTTCACTTGTATTTTTGTTTCATTTGCGAATGTAGTTTCATAATATTTTTTGTGAAAATAAATCGACTAATAAATGTATATATAGTATAATAAGAAACAAAAAAAATAGTTGATTAATTTATTCATAAATATATTATGAAAACAATAATAATAATATGAACAAAAAAAAGTCAGCCACAGCCACAACCATATAAAATATAATATATAAACAAATACTATTACGGAGTGTATGAAGAAGAAAAAAATATATTATGAACAAAATATATATAGAGAGAACAAATAATATTTTGAACAAATAATAGCAGGAACAAATTAATTAGCAAAATAAAAAAAGAGTTGACGTGGAATGGGGCAACGTTGAGCTGAGCTGATTTAAGCTGAAGTTAAACAGGCCCTAAATACTGTAATACTTTAGCTAGGTTGGTACACCAACATTCTTTATTGTTAATAAACTTCTCAAGAACACTGCCAAATCCCTTACATCTTCACATCAACCCCATTCCACAAAAAATTTTACCGAAAATGAGAAAGTCCCTATATAAATACCCAAAAAACAAAAAACCACAAAAATTCATACAGCTGGGATCTCACACCCAAAACCAATGTCTCAAGCTCCTCCTAAAATATAATCAAACCCACACTATAATTACTATTTGGGTGTAGGTACACCTATTTCTTGGATAAGGAGAATGTTAGAATTGGCCATCCCATGACAAGCTTTCTAGACTCATCACACATACAAGATTCAAGCCCACTCGTAAACAATGTTTGCCTAGATAAAAATAATGAAAACCCTAAGCATTAAACAATATATCCAAGTGACTTGCTGGATCAAGCAATTTGCTTTTAGTCAAATACAATTTTCAAAAAAGTTATAAGTTTATCACTAACTCAGGTTGTTACTAGCCCATCTTTAATTTTTAAATTTTAAATATTAAGGCCCCATAGTATAAATGAAGCTCGGACATAGAAATTTACCTATTTTACATCAATCATGTTCAAAGATAATTAATTCTTTTTGATTTAAATATACCCATTTCATGCAAGGCAAGGAATGAATCAAGATTTGTTAATAATACACTAATTTTTAAAATAATACATAGTAGTATATGAAACACCAAGTAAGAAACTTGACGACGATTATTATTACAGGAAATTCTCTGCTACATAAAATATGATAGGAGGCATGAGCAATGAAACAGTATAAATATATTAGATATATTATATATATTATATATATATATATATTAAGAAATATATGTTGTGAGATGAAGAAAGGATAATTTTTTTCAGTTAATAAATGAAGCCATAAAAATACTTTTTTATGAATAATAAAAAGAGATTTAAATTTGTAAATCAATACAGTATGTCATTGTTAACAATTTTAATATTGTGAGTATATTAAACAAATTTTACATCCCATGCATTGCGCGGGTTTCAACGGATACTAAGATTCTAAAACATACATATCTAAAAGGGGAAGAAAAAAAAAAGAAGTAAAAAAACTCTTCACAAAAATGCTTTGCTTAGGTAAACAAACAATACGTACACACACACACACAAAACTCCAAACCAAAAAAAAAGGGGCATACTACACACAAGGAGAAGACTAGCAAATAGGGAAGCACAAAGGTGGAAAAAGGGGAAGAAAGCGAAGGAAAACTATCATCTTAAAAAAGTTAAATAAAAGAAGAGTCACATATATAAAGCAACATCATAAAGTAACCAAAAACAAGAATCCCAAACAACCAAACTCTATTCTTTTTTTGGTATTCGGACCGCGCGAGTTCATTAATATACTCACTTCATTCAAACAAGTTGTTACGTCCGGAATACTTGGTAAAAGGAGAGATAAACTTTGGCTATGGAGTCTCTCATGATATATTAGAGGATAAATATTCATATGAGATATGGTTGGTCGTCAACATGTGCAGTTTTTGAACATATATTTTGTTTTTCAAAGTGTAGTGGAGAGTATAGATTTTAGACACAGTGCGTGTGAAAAATGTGCCAAAAGTTATAAAAACTTTTTGAAACAAATGGAGTAAGAATCAAAGCAATTTGTAGCAAGAATAGTTTAGCATAAACATGTCTAGAATAAATTATTCTTCTTATGTACAAAATTGTGCCTAATTGTGTTGCTGAGATAACAGTCTTCCAACATTTGTAAGATTATAACAAGTGTATAAGGGTAGGGTAGCTAGGGACTAGCTGGACCATTTTACACAGTGGGCATACTAGCTAACCATTGGAGTTGAAATAGAAAGAATAGCTTGCCATAGCTATGTGGGTGACATTAAGCAAGAAGCACAATAATGTGGTTGTTGGAAATCAATAAAGGTACAAAAATAAATAAAAAAAATTTTGATAAATTAGGGACCTTAAATTGATTCTAGAATAAAATTTATTCTAAACCTCAAAATGAAGTCATCCTATCATCCATTATATGAAGCACAAAAACATTAACAAACAGACTGAAGAATCACATAAGCAGGAAATATTATAATACCGAACCAGCCACTGGTTGAAAAATATGACCACCTTATCTCGGTGGTAGTCAGTTAGTGAGAACATCTCTCCAGGTGAATCAACCCAAGGCTATCCAAATATACGATTATTGATCTTGTTGGAGGGGAACCAAATTAGCTCATGACCATGACTTTTAATGTAACTCGATTCTGGCAATGTCAGTACATAAAATAACAAAACAGTGAACAAATTTACAGTAAATAAGCATCAGAACACATAATTAACCTTTCCATCAGGAGACAGCTACCTTCCAACGGGTATACGCAACAGAGTTTCCCATGAAATTTGGTTTTTAGTTTTTGAGTGATATCATATGTGAAATGTTCATTTTTCTGCATGTGCAGCACTACATTGGTGGTGGTGGCTCACCTGAAATTTCAGAGAGCAGCACTGAACACAAAAATCTAGCCCTAAAGGGTACAAGAGAGATTTAAAGTTATTCTAAAAAGCAGCATATGGAATATTTACTTGTCTGCTAGAAAAGTGACTGCCCCCATGATTATCATTTCATAAGTTTCCCACCCAGATTGGATTGAAAGCTCCATGTGCTGCGGTGGGTATGCATATATGACAGTAGATTAAAAAGATGCTGCAGGGCAAGTGTTAAGTTGTAGACATTAGTCGACAGAGCCTAAAACCCCTGGGATCAGGGCCCCGACCCGTACAACCCCCGATTCCGGCCAACGCCGCGTCACGGACCCTCAAACCCCTGATCGTAACCTCCGGGAAACTGCTCATCCGTACAGAACCAAAAATCTCGGCAGAGCCCCAGGTGAACAGGAGTGAGACGCTAAAGTGCAATCTACTATCCTCTGATTTAGTACAATCATACTGATCAACAACCCACCCCGTGAAGCTTTTTGGTTACTTTTTCTATGCAGTAAGTGGAGGGGGATTTCAAATGAAATTTTGAACTACAAAGGTTAATAAATCAGTCTGAAAGTAAGGATCCTTGCACATTTGTAGTGCCCTCATCAAGCATGTACCTGCGGTGAGGTAGTATATCAACTCAACTGCCACACATATCGAAACAGAAGACTCTATTATTCAAAATTCGGACATATGCTCTCGTTAACCAAACATGGACAAAGAGTAAAGAGGACCTCTGCATTTTCTTGCCCAACATTGTCATTGGTTCGAAAATATACAATCCAGGACTTCTGCTAGTGTGATACCATTCGAAAGTAACATCAGAGCCTTATGTGAACTCTTTGCATCATTTTACTAGTAGTATAACGATACACTCCTCCAAGATACATAAATAAGAGTAACAAGAATAATAACAATACATAGAAACCAACAGAAGATCACAAACATTTTAATGTGACAATACCTTCGTAAACAATGAGTGATTTTAATAGACCGCACCTCGCTTGCGTTCAAGCAATTAATCCCCCTTAGCGACTTCGTGGGCATACCCACGTTATTCTACTCGTAAGTATCTTATGAGTAGATTTCGCGTTATTTGAGAGCAAATACCATACGAGCTAGGAAACGAGCAAGCCTAATCCTAGACATTCTATGAGATCTTCTTTTTATATATGTACTGACGAGCTATCTTGTGTTACATGCTAAACGCATATATACTGTATACAATTTAAAGGTTATCAAGGCTATCGATCATAAGCTTATTGATTTGGTTTATCATGGCAAGTAGGGATGATCAGCGAAAAACAACATTTCCGTTATTAGAGCCTCAAATTCCACTAAAGCCAAATTCTGAAAAAAAAAAAAAATAGCTATACACGAGAAGGTAATTCACAATACGTACTACCCGAAACACTTCATGCCCAGAGAATCTTCATAACTTGCTAAAGCAAATCATAAGGAACTATCATACTCGCCCACCACCTAACCCCCCCCCCCCCCCCCCCAAAAAAAAAAAAAAAGCCACGCACACCACACGAAAAATAGAAACCCAAAAACCAAGAGATACATCCAGAAAAGAACTATTCCTCCTATACAAAACATATAAAACAATAGTTACATACATGTTAACTTTTTCATTAGCTTCTCACTATCCCATTATGTGACTAAATTTGTAGACAATATTTTTATCCTCTATAATATTATATCTGCTGGCAAATTCAAATACAATTCTGTTGAAAATTCCGGATTTCCAGCTACGATTGAAAAAAATAAACAAACAAAGGCTCCAACTGACCAATTGTTTCACCCCCCAAAAATCATTCATAAACTAAAAGCACATACACATAGTGAACTTTACCAAAGATCTTTGATTCAACGTTCTCCGTATATAGAGCATCTTTAATTATTAGCTAATTTAATTAGCTTGCCATGCCACATAATATTTGAAGCTATTTTCTTCTCTAGGTAGTTTGTACAGCAATGGTAGCAATCAGCTTACAATTTAGGCCCACTGATCAATCAACTTTTTAAATTTTATTTTATTTTTGTACCTTAATTGATTTACAACCAATTATTTGCTTCTGCTTTATGTCAACCAAATTAGCTTTGGGCAAGCTAATCTTCTATTTCAACTCCAATGATTTAGCTAGTAGGTTCACTTGTAAAAATTGCAAGCTAGTCCCTAGCTAGAACCTCTTATACACTTGAAATGTTGGAAGACTATATCAAGCAACAACAATTAGGCACAATTTTGCATTAGAAGAAGTTAGGGACGAAATCATACCTCTTGTTTCCACCTCCCTTTTTGTGCTTCCTCAACTGCATCATCTGTGCCCCCTTCAGGGTTTATCACTTCCAACCCTTCATATCCTATCATACTGCAATACCATAAAACTATATATCACACAACAAATCTTTCAAATTTTTAGTCATCATCTCTTCACCTTAATTTAAGCTTATTAACTAAAAATAAGCACAGTTTATTAAAATAAATTCAATTCAGAAAATTAAATTCAGTTACATAAAAATCAGTTTTAACCCTTCATGAAGGGAACAGAAATGACAAATAAGGCTCCAAATCGAAATAAAAATCAATTCATGAAAAATAAGTTCAGTTCAATAAAAATCAATTTTAGCCCTTCATAAATGAATTGTTACAGAATTCAGCAAAAATCAGTTTTAATGAACTGAACATAAAATACCATTAATTCTCCAAATCGAAACACAAAAGTAATATGAAAATCACATAATAGCAACATCACAGGAATTTTAACAGCACTGAAAATTCAAAACTGGTAATTGACTAAACAAATTATTTTTAATTTAATAGGATTCAAAATTTCCTTATCCACCACCAGATTTATGCATATATCAGTACCAATAACCTTTAAAAAAAATTTATTAAAACAGTAGCTTCTTTACAATTACCATAAAAAAAATAGAAGATAACTGAACTTGGGTTTATAAAACTGAGCATACCCATTAACAGATTTGTGCATAGCAGAACCAAAGTTAGAAATAGATGAAGCTATAGAAGCAAAAAGCCCTGCTTGTTTAGGATCCGTGGGTCCCATCTTCTTGTATCTGCAACTTAAACTTCAACCCCTATATTTTGAATTTCAGAACTTCAACAACCGGAAGAGACACAAACGAGATAGAGAGAAGTTTGTTAATTTTAAATACGTAGTATAAAACTGAAAAATAGAGAGAGAATAATAATAATAATAATTTTAACAAGAAGAAAAGGGTAGGGAATACAACTTTATTTGAGCTAATAAACAGCGAACAAATGTGGTGGTGCTGGTTGGCGGAATAGCGGTTGAATGATTTTTTGGTTTACTTTTATTGTATACAAAGGGGAAAAATTAATGAAAAAATTAAATTTTAATTGGGAGATTTGAAGTGAAACTATGAAGGTGGTTATGCCATATTGCCATGTAATAGAGTTTGCTGGTCAAAAGTCGTCTAAGGCCCTCTTTACTTTGGCTTAAAATCCGTTTATTTCAGTTTATTTCAATTCATTCCACTTTAGCTTTATTTAGTTCAGTTCAGCTGTTATCTTATTTTGCTATTCATTAATCTTTCATAGAAAAAACTTTTAGTTCAATTCAGCTCCAATCAATTCAGTTCAGTTCATTTCAGTTGTTTTCAGTTGAATTAAACAAGCACTAAGTCACGGATGACGACTTTGACAGTTTGACTTTTTTTTTGTGGATGCTAATTGTTTGTGTTCGTTGATAGTGTGGTAGCCAACTTGTCTTCTTCTCGAGCTTGTTTGATAGGAAAATTTGAGAAAAGGGAGGAAATTGTTGAAGTGCACATATTGGTGTTCAGGGACGAATCTTAATCTAGAAATTTCAACCATGTGTAGCATTCGAAAATATCAATAGAAAAAAAATTATTAACATTCGAGTCAATTGTTTGAATTTAGCAATAAAAACTTATAAACCAACTTGGAATTGATATACAATATCATCAACATATAAAAGTTATCATATAGAATTACTACTTCTATTTACTAATTCAATTTTAATTTGGCATTTGCAATTATTATCACTAAAATATAAAAATTACTAATTTCATTCAAAAATTATTCAATAACATGATTACTAATTCCATGTTCCCGCTAAAAAATACAAGTTAAAAAATCAGAATTTTTTAGTGCTCATTACTAGTATAACTTTAAAAAATAATAATTTAGAAAAATCAGAAATAACTAAAATCAACTAATTCAAATACTCAAACTAATACTCACAATTATGATGAAATCACACCAACTACTATCACATTAGCAAATTACAATAAAAAATACATAATAAATCATAATTTACAAAACGAATCTCAAAAGCTAATCAATTCAGTAAATAAAAAAACTCAGAAAATCACTATCCACCGAAGTTCGATTGAATTCGCCGCTCACCACCGATTCGCCACCAAACTCACTTGAGAAAGCAGGGTATGGAGAGCCGATGATAAAAGAAGGTGTGCGACGGTAAGGTGAGTCGAAAGAAGACCAGACTATCAAAGTAAAGTACATTTTTTTTCTCCAAAGGGGTGAGCACGTGCCGTAGGGTGCTGCAACCCTGGCTCCGTCTATGTTAGTGTCCCACATTGACGAATTAAGAGAGATAGACATTTCGTAAGGTTGAAGATACTCCCCTTATTGTTATATTTTTTTAAGGTGGAACCTCCAAAACCTTTTAAGGTTTACTCTCTCACACTGACGGGTGCAGTCCATAACGTATTTACATTAGTATCAGAGTCAGGGCCATGACTTTGGGTCTTTAATGGCTAGTAAACTTTGGCAACTTAACTAGATAACACATGTGAGAAGAAGTGTTGATAAATCCGCTCCGACCCAAGAAAAATCACAATTTGTATGAACTAAAAAGGGAACTCACATGTGAAACGGGGTGTTGAAACCCACTTAAGTGTCGAAGTTTTACCTTAAAACCATATAGCAATAATGAAAGTAGATTTAAAGTGTTTTATTCGCTCTCTCATTTTATCATTGTGGAACAATTATGTGTTGTAAGTAGGGGTGTGCACAAAAATCCAACCCGAAATACCCGGCTCGTTACCCGCACTACCCGCCCCTTAAAATCGGGTATTTTTCAAGGAAAAATAGATTTTGCGAACCGGGCACCCGGTATATTTCGGTTTGGGTACGGGCGACAAATTTTGGTAAACCGGGTACCCCGTACCCGCTTCATTTTTTTACTTTTATGTTTTTCGATCAATTTTCTTTTTCTTTTTAGTTTTGAATTGGCTTTATTTTTTTTTACCACAACTCCAAAATCTACTATATTTCTTTCTCATGGTTATACTCTAACTAGCCACTACCTCTTTCCTTTTTCTTATTTTTGTAATGTTTTCTTTGTTTGTGATTCTTTTCCGTGTTGCTTTGTTTTTTATGATTTGTTTATCAGTTATTTTTTGCTTTTCATATTTTATTTATTTATTTTTGTTCACCTACATCCATTACATTGGTTTAGAGGTTAATGCAATTATGCTAATCACAATATTAATTTTTTCTTTTAATTATACTTTATACAATTATGCTTTATTTATATCTTAAGTGAAAAAAATGAAGTTGCGGGTACCCGCTTACCCGGCCCAATTATTTCGGGGTACCTGACATGCGGGTACCCGAAATTTTCGGGTAGGCCTTGGGTAATAAATTACACTACCCAGAAGGTCGGGTACCCGCTAATGCACACCCCTAGTTGTAAGTGGATGGTCATATCAACTTCAACAAATATACTCATTGTATTTTGGATCGGACAATGCCCCGTGTAGTTACAAACATCAAATATGTTTTTATTAGTTTTCCTTAATGATTTTCTTAATTGAGATATTATAATCCAGGGTTATGGTATGCTAAGTTATTGAAAAGCAAATCAACACCAAAGCATTTAGCACAAATATAACAATTTCATAGGTTGGGGTGGAGTTGACAATTTGGTTAAATTTGTCAATTTGGGTGAAATTGGGTAATTGTTGATCTGAATAAATTGATTGGAAGATAATGTAATAACTGAACAAATAAACTATATGGATTATTGTAGACACCTACATTTGGTCCCACTCGAAGGCTGATGATTAACGTGTATCACGTCGCAACAAGTCCAGTTTCCATTAATTGAATGCCTGAAAATGAATGGGTGATCGCCGGAAGCAGCCAATGATAAGTTTCGATGGCCGAGCCGCATTTAAAAACATTTTACTTCAAATCATTGCATTTCATAAATAAGCGGCTCGGCCACGTACGCTGAGGAATCTGAAAGATTTCGTACGATGTAAAGCAACTTTAGGCCAATGAAGCAAAGTTGGGAAGAATATCATGAATATCGAAAAGACGGCAAAAATCGAATCCCGAGCCTCAAGCGCTCAGCGCGAGTGTAATACCCCATATTTCCACGTATTTTAAGAAGTTATTTTCGTATTTTATGTGTATGTTTTTAGTATTTTTATTGAGAATTTAAGTTCAATAAAGAAAAAAATTTAAATTAATTGATAATTAAAATAATTATTTTATGTTTCTAAAGTTTATGAATATATTTCACGTCACTTTGAGTTTAATTAAATATTTTATTAAGTTTCTAAAAATATAATCTTTAAAGTTTCCTAAATTGTTTTAACTTAAGGGCACAAAAGTAATTTCAAACATTAAAGGTATCTATGTAATTGCACCAAAACCTACTTTGGTCCTATAAATACCCCTTAAAACAAAAAATTTCAGATTTAATTTGCATCATAGTGAATTAGGATTTAAAAAAAAAATCGAATATTCCGAAAACAAAACAAAAAACAATTTTCTTCCTTCGTCCCCTTCGCGTCCCCTTTCTTTGTTTGCTGCCTGTTGTCGGCTGCCACCTCGCTGGCCACCACCTTTTTCCTCCTCTTGTTTGGCATATTTTCGAAACCCTATATATATATATAAACTTTCCTTCTCTTTTCTTTTAAATTCAATCTTGCATAAATTATGTTTATAATTATGTTTAATAATGTTTTTATGATTCTAATCATGTTTTATAAAGTTTTGATTATGTTTAAAGTATGAATTTATGAATTTGTTCATAAAATTTTAAATTAGGGTTTATGTAATCATGAAATTTGTAGTTTTATGGCTTTTAATGATTTTTATATTATGATCATAAATTGTTGTAGTATGAATTTGTGATGATTTTATGAAATTTATATTTGTTTTTGAGGGTTTTAAAGTTGTTTAATATTCCTGTCAAGTGTAAAAATATTATGAACATGTTTTACTTCATGAATAAATTATTTTAAAGCATAGATTCGATGTATAATGATGGTATTAGATAGTAAAAGAGTTTTATGCTTGATTTATGATGTTTTGATGAGTTTTTAAGGAGTTTTAAACAAAAAAAAAAATAAAACTGTAAATTTATATTAACACATGTTTATGCCGGTAACACGTGAAATAATTAGTTATAATTATTTTTAATGCATCAAAATATTGTATATTGTATGATGATCTTAGGACATGATTATAGTGTTTTATGATCAAATTATGATATTTAGAAGGGTTCTAAAGTGTTTTTAAGTAATTTTATGATGCTGCCATTTTTGGAAAATTACCGAAAATCGAGTGTTTTGCAAAAGAAAAATTAAAATAAAGTATGGAATTGAATAGAGACCATATAAGGAACGTTTTGGACAAGTTTTCAATACAAAAAGTTAGTTTAGAGTTGTTGTAGAAGTTAGTCAATAAGGTTTTAATTTAGTTTCAACTTTCTCTGCGTAGGAGAATTCGAGTTAGTTGACTTTTAGGAGTTGTGGCGGATCACCACTACAATACAAGGTACGTAAGTACTAAAGGCAAAAATAAAAGTAGAATTCATGCTTGATTGTTGAGCTTATATATTATGCATGTGATTATGAATTGTTGTTTGGTTGAATTGCATGAGAAGTATTTTAGTATGATAGTACGAAAGTACTATGATTCTTATATTTAGTTGACATTCCACATCTATAGCATTATGAATTTATCACGAGTAATTGGAATGTTAAAGTTATTTCTAAAGTTTGCCAATAGTTAATAAAGAAGAAAAGGAAGTTAGTAGAGTTGATTAGTTAATTAACAAAAAAGGTAGTTTGTGAATTTTTATTCACATGATTATTAGAAGTTAATGAGCAATATTTATATACATGTTGCCGCTCACAGTTAATGTGTGGTAAAGGAAGTTTAGTTTAATTAAATGACACACAAGGTTATTTTTAGAATCACCTTAATCAAAGGTAATTAATATGACTTGTTTATTTTTTGTTTATTTACTAAAAGTTGCCAAGCAAAGGTTGAGTAAATGTCTAAAGTCTACATCAACATAGTGTCAGAATGAAAAGGTTTTGAAGTAAACGTAGTCTCTATTCAAATCCCGTACAATAATTTACATAAAGTTTCGGAACAAAATGTAATACCCCATACTTTCACGTATTTTAAGGAGTTAATTTCGTATTTTATACGTATATATTTTTATTGAGAATTTAAGTTCAATAAAAATATTAAAGAAAGGTAATTTAAATAAATTTTAATCAGGGCAACTATTTTATGTTTATAAATAATATTTCATGTTATTTTAAGTTTTATTAAATATTTTAAAAAGTTTCTAAAAATAGAATTTTTAGAGCTTCCTAAATTGTTTTAAAATAAGGGCATAAAAGTAATTTCAAACATCAAGGGTATTTATGTAATTGCACCAAATCCTACTTTGGGGCCTATAAATGCCCCTTAAAACCCAAATTTTCAGATTTAATTTGCAATCTTAGAGATTTAGGATTTCAAAAGTTGAGAGAGAAAAAAGAAGAGAAATCGGAATTTTCGAAAAAACAAAAAGAAAAATTTTTGGATCCTGTCGCTGTTGTGCGTCCGCCAATGCAGCCGCCCACTTGTCGCCGTCTGACGCTGCAGCCGCCGCGCGCCACCCTCGCCGGCCACCTTCACCAGCCACCTCCTCCCCTCTTTGGTATTTTTCGAACTCTTTTATAAGAAAAAAAATTCTTCCTCTTCTCTTTTTAATTCAATCTTGCAAATTCCACTAGTACATAAATCCTTATTTGCTACGGTTAAACGCCGGTTATTAGCTTCGGTTCTAGACCACAACAAATGAGGTGAATATTATTTGCTGCTGTTTTGTAGAAAATCGCAGCAAATAAGTTCCCAAAAAAATAAAAAAAATATTTTTTTTTTTTTGCAATTTTAAACCTTAATGAAAAAACAAAAGAATGAATGAGTTTTTGAATGTATAACTATTTGATCAATACTCACTTCAAATTGAATAGATCTGGAGGGAAAAAACGAATGACACCTTTCGGCTCCTTTTCTTTTCCCTCCCTTTCCTTTCAACTCAAGCTTGCAATCCAATCATAGCATAAATGTACCGAGCATAGATGAATTGTTTTTGTACTCTGTGGTTTACGTTATACGTTAGATAAAGTAACGTGTCTTAATTATGTAGTTGTTTGATAAGTAGTGCACTAATAATGCTTATCCATTACTGGTAGGCATGCCTCAGAGGTTCATGGCTTCATTTTGTCTCTGCAGTAAATAGCTTATCCGTTACTGGTAGGCATGCTTATTCACTCTTTATAAAATTTACTAAGGCATTCAATTTGGGCTACTGCTATGTGTCGGCTGATCTCCATTATTCTGTATTGTTGATTCTATGCTTTGCTAGATGCTGCTTGCTTGTTGGTCTTGCTGTTAGCTGCTCCATGTATTGGATAATAATGTTCGAATGTGGAAGCTCATGGAGGGTTTTTCAACTGTAATTGCAGAGGAATGAGGATCTCGTTATTGTTTTGGTTGACAATTGTCGTGTGTCAGACATTCATTTCATATATTTCTCTCTTGCTTTGGCATAACTCTTTTATTGTACTACATAGTAGATAGAGTGATTGATACCTTTTAAGCCTTAGTGCGTTGCGTTAATGCAATTGCACTTTCTTTCAAAAAGAAAGTATTTGTTTGTGTATCAAACTAAATATTTTCTATCATTTTAATTTTTTTTAATGTAATAATGTATTATAATTACTGTTATGGTAAATTTTATATTTTGTTAGTGTTATTATTGAAACTATCATTTTTTTTTTTTTTAATAAACTTGAAAAACGATACTAATAGCTTTTTTTTTAATATCAAAAATCGCCTATTAGTATCCTTTGTCCAATAGCTGAGCTATTAGTACCGCTTTTTTCCCACAAATGATACTAATAAAAGCTATTAATATCGTTTTTTACAAACGATACTAATAACTCAGCTATTAGTAACTGCTCTATTTGTAACCCATAACGTTACTAATAGGCCAAAATCAATGATACTAATAACACATTTTTCCACTAGTGGTGGGTGGCTTACTTTGAGCAATCTTTTTGAAAAGTTCCCCAGCAGGGTCATTACTATTACCATATCCTCTAGCAGCTAACTGTTCAGC
The DNA here is from genome assembly GCA_016808085.1 of Suaeda aralocaspica. NCBI lineage: Eukaryota > Viridiplantae > Streptophyta > Magnoliopsida > Caryophyllales > Amaranthaceae > Suaeda > Suaeda aralocaspica. The sequence goes on from PYUH01000858.1 coordinate 757,731, forward strand.
TACACTAGCTAATTGCCTCACTACATCATTCAGCTGATTATTGTTACGTCCAGCCATCATATTTCTCTTGTAGAGGGAAAAAACCTTTATATTAAACTATGTCTAACTCTAAGTTAGAACAACATAAAATTATAATATATCATAGAGTCATTTTCTCAATTCGTCTCACAAAAAAAAAAAAATTCCATTTTTTAGAGCGAATGATTCACTTATTTTTGATTGTTTACACAACCATTCAAACAAGAATAAAGCACATAATAAATAAAAAGTAATTCCCTTGGTTCTGCTCTACTTGAGGCTTCATTTCCTAAAAGAACTGACTCCTTTTATTATTCTATTCTCATAAGAATTCTTATTGGTTAGCTTCTTCTAAAATTTCCTTATAGCTTACTGCCACTTATTCGCAAAGAAAAACAACAATCTAAAATGTCTAACATTCTAAACATCAACAATACTAAGCAATATTAAATTAACTCATATCTATGACAAAACTTCTAAACATTCACATTATCCTTCTGGTCATTCGACATCACATATTTCTTAGGTATAAACTCGGGATCATCTTTGACATCATCTTCCCCATCTTCCTCAACATCTTCATCCATGTCGTCTTTAGGGTCAAGCTCCTCTTCTTCTTCAGAATCAGACACTAGATCCACATACACTGGAATTAATGGATTTGGATTCTCAATCTCATAGCACGAACTATCCTTCGATCCATAGCTTTGAGAATTTGAAGTACCCTCTTTTTTCACTCATTTCATCACCCTCCTGATCATTTGGGACTGGTGTGGGTGAGGTCTCTTCACTTGCATTGGACTCCTGAAATTCTTGCTCCTTTCTTGCAATATAACCTTCCAAATATCTCCAATCACAACCCTATTGTCCATTTGGATCCTTATACTTGGTGTAGTTTGGAAGTCCTCCAACGAAATGAAAGTCACCGAACCTCGCCTTAATCTCCAAGTAGGGTGGACGATATGGCAAGAAACTAACAATAAAAGCAGACACATGATCGGGTTGGTCCCACTGTGGTAACTTTAGCACTGTACTCATGTACATACCAACAATAGAATTGAATCTTCCAAACATATTGGGGTGGACTCTCATAGTCCTTCTTTTCCAATGTTCCCATCTGAGTTTCTTTACTAGGCATGTTATCCACCATCCTGCACAACACTTAAAACTAATAGCCATCCTTCCCACAACAAAACCAAGCTAATAGTTCTAAAACAAAAAGGTCTGGTGGCTAACATACAATTTCTTCTACACATAACTATTCACTTAAGCAACACCTCAAATCATGTACTTAAATACATGAAAGAACAGAAATAAGGTCTATCCTACATGCCTAAACTTCCTACCCAATCTCACCACATGATGTTAAAGCAATAACACATAACACATACACAAATTCCTTGCATACCTGCACATGTAAATGATTTTAATGCATTTATTTTTCAAAACTTTCTATTTTCGGAAAATATTGTTTTTAGAAAAATTTCCAGTCCCAATAACTTTCTAAAATAAGAAATTCCTCTTTCCAAAATAAAACTTAGGGTACCCCAAAGATACAAATTTCATTTATATCGAAAACTAAGCTCTGATACCACTTTGTAACAACCTAAAATCTCCTAACTTCCTTGTCTAGATTTTCCGGAAAACATGTTATAAATAATAGAGCATAATAATTATTAAAACCCTTAAATAACTAGGAAAAACCAAAGCATTACCGCCACCGTGATAACGGCTAAGGCATTTATCAAAGCACTACAGCGGAAGTCTTTAAAAACCAAAACTAAAATTAAAACTCAAACTCAAAAAGAATCCCAAAACTAAAATCAAACAAAAACCCACTTAAAACTTCATTATACTTCGGAACCACATTAATGGCCCTTAAAAAAAACTTTAAACTTTGGAAATAAAAACAACATCAAATAATAATTAACTAAATCCAAATGCAATTAAACTAAGAAGCTACGAAGACTACTAAGCAAAGCTTCTCACTCCAGCCCAACAAGAATGACTTATGCCCACTTGTACCTGTAGCTTTCTCATATTCTAGACAACTACTCGCCAACCAGTGGGTCATTGTAGGTCCAAGTCCAATACAAAGCCATGCACACAAAACAAACAGTCAACAAAGCTAAGTACATAACTACTAAAGACTATGCAATAAACAACATGAAATAAAACATACACACAACTTACCTTTGACAACCTTTCACCTGTGCATAGGCTCAACAAAATTAATTATTATACTTAAACTTTTGGATTCTGCATCTAACGGGTTTCCTTTCCTTAAAAATCGCCCTATTGGGAACCAACTTGGAAGCAACTCCAAAAAGGTATTACTATTTCACATAAAGTGACGGAATTCCAGCGTATTATAAATATAAAATAGTACAACGTCTTGTACTCCAATTAGAAGTCATAGATCGATGTTCCATACGACACCCCCCATTGTTCATACTCAAGGTATATACGTTCCAAGAGTTTTGATGCGAATCCTCTTACACTTTACTTGATTAACCGGTTTAACAATGTTATGACTGACATTCAACATCACACAAGAACATGCATCACATCAAGCAAGCCATATTAATTATCTTGAATTTAAGGTGATTCAAAATTAATCTCATGTGTGTCCTTTAATTAAACTGAACTTGGTTTACAACACATTAATTGTGAGTGACTAAATATTTACTTTTTCCTTGACCACACATTAAACTGTGAGTGGCAACATGTATAACATATTTGCTCATAACTCTTTTTAATCATGTGAATAAAAATTCACTACTACCTTTCTTGTTGATTAAGTAACTAACCAACTTAAAAATAACTTCCTTCATTTAATAATAAACTATTGGCCAAATTAAACTGATCATAACATTCCAATTCGATCTCATAAAATTTATATTGCTATTTAACATGGAACATCAACATAATATAAAATCATGCTTCTAATAAAACTTGTCATGCACATCAATTCATGATTCAAACAAGCATAACAATATTTCATAACATAGAATATCATGCAATCATGAATTCTAATTCTTATCTGTCTTTAGTACTTACGTACCTTGTAAAATAGTGGTACTTCGCCACAACTTCTAAAAGTTGACTAAATCAAAGTCTCCTACACAAAGAAAACCGAAACTAAATTAAAACCTTGTTGATGACTAAGTTCTACAACAACGCTAAACTAACTTCTATATTGGAAACTTGTCCAAAACATTCCTTATATGGTCTCTATTCAATTCCATACTACACTTTAATTTTTCTATTATAGAAGATTATTTGGTTTTCGGGACCCACTTATGCTTTATAAAACCTTAATATAAATTTTATGTCACTTTAGAAAAGTGGACAGCAATTTAAAATTACCAAAACTCCTTGAAAAACTTCAAAAACAACATAAATCAATCATACAATGTATTACTTAATTTATATGATCAATTCATGCTAATTACATACTTTAAAGGCCTAATTATTCACTTTATAAATCTGGCGGACAACATGTTAAACATGCTTAAAATCACTTTTAAACTTCTTGAAATATACTAGAAATCATATGTAACATCATAGAATTAATATGTGATCATACTAGCACAATATGAACGCTCAAAACTTATTTTAACTTGTTTTTATAAAAATTTCATATTTATTAATTAACTTTAAGGTCATGAAAAACTCGTAAAACATCGCAAATTCATGCCAAAACTCTTTTACAATCAACTAACATCATTATGAAACCAATCTATACTTTAGAATAATTTTTCATAAGCCAAAACATGTTCATTATATTTATTCTACTGAATTTCATGATCACAAAATTTGTACAGCAATTTATTTTATGTTTAAAGCCTTTAAAAATCATTCTAAACTTCATAGAATCATCATAAATTCACACAACAACAATTCATGATCATAACATTGAAGTTTAAATCATAAAAGCTCATGAAAATCAAAACTTTCATACTTTATAAACCCTAATCTAAATTTTCATGAACAACAAATTAATTCATGCTTTAAAACAAATCATAACTTCATAAAACATGATTGAAACTTATAAAATCATGATTAAACATAAATATGAACATGAATTTGCAAGATTGAATCAAAAAGAAAGAAGGAGAATTTTTTCTAAAGTATTTGAAGATATACCGAAATCAAGGGGATGTAGTTGGCGATGGTGGCCGGTGGTAACGCGATGGTGGTCCGGCGAGTGGCACGAATCTCGAGGTAAAAAAAAAAACGATCTTTCTTTTTTTTTTTTCCAGTAAAACCGAACAAGATTTTTTTTTTTTTCCGGAAATTGCTTTCTTTTTCTCCTTTTCTCTCTCTAGATTTTGGAATCCTAATGACAATTATGATGGATGTAATCTGAAAATTTGGGTTTTAAAGGGTATTTATAGGCCCAAAAGTAGGATTTGGAAAAGCCCATACTAATCCTAAAAAGTGGAAATTACCTTTAGGCCCTTGCCTCAGAATAAATTAGGAAACTCTTGAATATTCTATTTTTAGAAGCTTTTTCAAATATTTTATAAAACATAAAGTATTATTTATAAACGCAAATAATTATTTTTAATTAAAGCTTATTTTGTATTATTATTTTAATATTCTTAGTGAATTTTTTTTTTTCAATAAAAATATTAATATTACACGTATAAAATACAAAAATACTTTCTAAAAATACGTGAAAATATGGGGTATTACAGATTAGTGTGAGGAGGCATTTCAGACTCTAAAGGAGCGTTTGACTACGACTCCAGTGCTGACTTTTCCAGATGGGAGTGGTTTTTATGATGTTTATAGCGATGCTTCCAAAAACGGGTTGGGATGCGTTTTGATGCAAAATAGAAAGGTGATAGCATATGCTTCAAGACATCTGAAGCCATACAAAGCAAACTATCCCACCCACGATCTCGAGCTAGTAGTGATCGTGTTTGCCTTGAAGATATGGAGACACTACTTATATGGAGTGACGGGTAGAATCTACACAGATCACAAGAGCTTAAATTACTTTTTCACTCAAAAGGATTTGAACATGCGACAAAGGATACAACTTGAATTGATAAAGGATTATGATTTAGATATCCAATACCATGAAGGGAAGGCCAATGTACGTGGTAGCGGATGCTCTAAGTCGTAAAATGAAGCATGGAGTGAATTCTCTAGTGGTCGCTGACGAATGAGACACGGAGAGAATGAATTTAGAGATAGTGAAGGAGGGAGAGTTGGAAGGAGATGTGAAACTGGATAGAATAAAGGAAAAATTGAAGGCAAGAAAGAATATGGACTTCAAAATCCATGAAGATGGAAGCTTGAGGTATAAAGGAAGGTGGTGTGTACCATAGAAATATGAAGATTTGAAACGGAAGATTATGGAGGACGATCATAATACACCCTACCCAATTCATCCTGGAGGTGATAAACTGTATAAGGATTTGAGGAAGGTGTTTTGGTGGCCTAGAATGAAGAGGGAAGTGGCTGAATTTGTGAGTAAGTGTCTTACTTGTCAAAAGGTGAAAGTTGAGAATAAAAGGCCACAAGGAGAAATTCAACCACTTGAAATACCAAAATGGAAGTGGGATTGCATATCGATGGATTTTTTTGTAATCTACTTGCCAAAGTCAAGGAATCAAAACGATGCCATATAGGTTGTGGTGGATAGCGTTACTAAGTAAGCGGTGTTTATATCGATGAAGGAGACTTGGAGGATGGAACAACTTGCAAAGGCTTTCATAAATCATGTTGTGAGGCTACATGGAGTTCCAAAGAATATCGTGTCAGATAGGGATTCTAGGTTTCTTTTCAAATTCTGGAAAAGTGTCCAGGAGAACTTCGATACAACGTTGAGAATGAGTAAAGCTTTCGATCCAGCAACCGATGGACAAATGGAGAGAAGCATACAGACTTTGGAGGACATGCTGAGAGCTTGTATAATGGATTTTTAAGGGAATTGGGAGGATTGTTTATATTTGATCGAATTTTCATACAACAATAGCTACCATGCAAGTATTGGCATGACAACTTTTGAGGCCCTGTATGGACAAAATGCAGAAGTCCCTTTGTGTTGGAGTGAGATAAGTGAGGCAGTAATTCTAGGACCCACTACTACATAAATGAGAATTTGCAACCCCTCTAAAACCGTTGCTAAAGGTCAAAAAACAGTTGCTAAAAGCTCTTGCAACGGTTAACCAACCATTGCATTCTCTGCCGTAGCAAATACTCTATTGCAACAATTATTTTAGCCTTTTGCAACGATTATTGGAGAACCGTTGCAAAAGAGTATTATATAGCTTTGGTTTATGATCTTTTGCAACGGTTACCTCTTAACCGTTGCAATCTCTTGCAACAGTGATATTAGCCTTTTGCAACGGTTAAGAGGTAACCGTTGCAAAAGAGTATTGTACATTATGAATGCCTAGTTTTTGCAACGGTTGCTTCTTAACCACTTCAAAAAAGGGTTGCAACAGTTTTTAAATCCTTCTACAACAGTTTAATCTTGACCGTTGCATTAGCTTGATAGCATTAATAATAATAATAATAATAATAATAATAATAATAATAATAATAATAATAATAATAATAATAATAATAATAATAATAATAATAATAATAATAATATGCAATAATAATGATTTTTTTTGGGTGCAAATGTAAGTATTTTATTGATCTTAAAAAAAACCAAACATGTACACAACCTAAAGCCCATTTTTGGATGGTTGACTCAACCAAGACCAAAAATAGCCAAAAAACAAAACAACTATGTACAATAAACAACCTGCAAAACTGAATCGTGTCTACAAAACTGAAACTACAAGCAGCTAGCAAATCAAGAACTAAGCTCCACCAAAGCCTGCAGCAACACCAGCCACCACAACACAACTAAACACCCTATCACAGGAACCTACACATAGCCCTAAATCCAGCCAACACTAGCCATACAGAAGACAAGCCTGTCAGCTACAAACAGAACTACCAACCACCACATAACAACAAACCACAGTGCCAGGGGAAACTACTTTCTGAACTGCTGCATTCTGCACACCTGCAGTCAGAACTGCATCCAGGAACTCAATAGGCAGCCAACTCTGCAGCCAACATAAGAAACTAGGCCAAAGAAATAGCAGCCATAACCAAAACCATAGCCTGAAACCTCAAAACAGCAGAACTAAACCACTGCAGGAACAAGACCACAAACCACCAGCCCAACAACCCAATTTGGTAGTATCAATTACTTCAACAATGTTTTCCCAAATCAAACCAATGTCCAAGATTATGATGGATGGTCCATACCATTTTCCATCTCCAGTCCATCATTTTCCTCCAAAATCAAATTTGCTTCATTGTGCACCTAAAGATAAGGCAAAACAAATTGCAACAGATCAAGAGATTTGAAAATAGCATGTCAAGTAACAGCATTGCACCCTAACCAATCACTCACTCATTTGAACATTTAGTTACTTAAAAACTGTGGTTGCAATTCACCATCTATATCTTCTACTGCAAGACAGTCGTGATAACAACATGAAATACATTAAATTTGAGTATAAAATTTCTGTCCAAGTAGCAATGAAACAACTAAACTTATGAGAAGCATAGGTCTATTGCTTTCATCGTGACTAGAAGCATAAACTTGTCAGAGGCAACAAGCATGTGACTACCTAGCAACGTATTGCAACGAGGGATATTGATACTCCTGAGAAGCATAGATCTAGCATGAAACTTACCAACTGATTGGCTGACTGTGCACCCATAGAAATGTGTGTATTTGAATCAGTGGCTTGAGATCTCCCGTTGCTTGCACTGTTTGATGTTGTTGGAAGCACAATTTGGACATCAGGGTTAGCATCAAGTAGCTTCTAAAGTTATGGATTAGCTTGTAACAGTTGCTGTAGAACTTGAGACTGCATACTGTGTAAGTACTCTTCAGGAAATATGTATGTTGACTGCTTGCCTCCTACCTTCAGATCTGTCTTGGTTACACCTTTCCTATAGAGTCGCACTCAACCGCTATGCTCTGGTTTTTTCATCACCTTAGTGTAGGGATCTTCATGGTTTGATCCTTGACATTCTTCAGATTGAAGTGTTTCCATTTGATCATATCGATATGTGAAATAATAAAAAATGATTGGGAGAAAGTGAATTGAACTTCATGTGTCTTAAGTATCTTAACAACATAAGTAGTTTCATGTAATCAAAGTTAATTATAGAAGCACATACAATCATTTGTTTTGTTTGATCAAACTTTGTTTTGTACGACTTTTCGGGCTTTCTTTGCCTTGAAGCACTATACACCTTTGCTTTCGATGGTTCTTCCTTGTTTGGATCTTGTTGTTTCTGTTCAACATTCAAATAAGTAATTGGTTAGACTTAATTCGTAAAAGTTGGGAAAATATTTTATTCAAGAGTTTGTACATAAGAACAAGTGTTTACCAGCCTTTCACGCGTAAACGCATATGATGTTGGACCCATGGTATGGAGGTCATCCGCTAACTGTCGATTAGCTTGATTGTTGCGACTTTCATCCTATTGCATTGAAAAAGAGAAAAAAGCATTTCATAATTCACATGCTTTTATTGAACATTTACATCTAGTAAATCAGAAAGTCTTTTGTTCTTAATTTATATTCATAGTTCACATTATTATAATAGTTACCTCAAAGGTTTATCTGAACCTATATTGTGCTGCTGGAAAACAAAAGGCAAAGAAACTGAAAACGTGAAGCAAAACAAAGAAGGTTGGTATGAAATTACCTTGGTCCTCTCATCATCCCAATAGTGACTTAGCTCAATAAATTGGTTTTCAGGAATTGTTAGTGGACGATTCTCCAATCTTTCCTCAAGAGTCTTATATGGAAAGTAGTAGTCTGCCTTGCACCGACATTTCCAACATTTCCATTGCTTGTTCAAATTGTCCACTGCCCAACCTTTTCCATGTGATGAAACCAAATAATTTTTCTACATAAAAGTTTACAAAGTAAATAGATCAATTGCCAATATTTTAAGCATAATTCAATGACGTTGAATATCAATTAGATTAATATGCCAATACTTAACATACTTGCACATACTCCCAAGCTTGCTCTATATTATGCTTTGGCATACTTGGCCAATCGCAATAATTGAGTGGTAGCATCTCAGGATTCCTAGCCAAAGTCCCTAAGAAGAGACTATATTCTTTCACAATTTGGTGTGTAGGTCCAACAGGTTGCCCGTAATTGTTTAGAACGACTATCGGTCGTTCATCAATTTTACGGTCATGAACATGAGTTAATTTTTTGGGACCTCGACCCTTCTTCTTTTTGGGAGCTTTGAATTAATATTCTTGATTAAGCATTTGAAAAAAGTCAGAAAACAAGAATATGAATTAAGAAAAGAAGAATGTTAAACCATAGCTTTGTAAATCTGTAATAGGTCTTTCATTCTCTACTTCTTTGGGATCGATAATTGCGTTATCCTGGTTGTTTGATGGCGGAAGATCATTTGATTGGCTTGAAGTAGTATTTTCATATTCTTCACCTTCACCTTCAGTTAATACTTGGTTGTTGGGCACATTCTCATGCTGATTTTCACGATTCAGTCTTTGTATTTGTCTTAGTTTAAGATTGCGATAGTCAGATAACGAGCCAGGAGCACAAAAGTTAACCAACATCTTCTTCTGTGGCAGCTGTGATTGCACGTTTTGCTGTCCATGGTAGTATAGGAAGGAAGAAAAGTAGACACATAAATCAATTCCATGGTAAAATGAGTCTAATAGAAGAATAAAGCAGAGCATTAAGCATCCGAATATACCTTTTTAAGCTGGTTTGGCTTGTATCGGGTTCACCTACAGCATCACGCACCGCACCAATATTGGGCATGATTGGTACTTGTTCCTAAAAAATTTAGAGCAACGTGTAATGTAATAAGCTCAACTCAAGGGTTTAACACCACAACTGCAGGTAGCAGTGGCAGTTACAGTTCAATCATGCATATATATACAAAAAAATTAAGTGATATATTTGGATAAAAAGGTGACCTGTTGATGTTGATGTTGATGCTTGGGTTGTTGCTGCTTAGTCGTATCTTGTGATTGATGTTGTTCGAGAGATGGAGGGAGGAAATCAGACATACACTTCTTCGACGATCGTGCTTTCGACATGGACTTCGTGAATGCAACCTACAAACTCGTTGAAATACATACAAAAGTTACTTCAACTACATCATGTACAAAATTTGAATATGGGATCATTTCCTCCAAATTTTGTTTCACTTGATTAGTTTGAACGACTTTCTGATTCTACAGCAAATCTTGTTTCGGAATCTCCTTTTGTTGTTCGGGGGGTGGAACCTAAGAAAACAAAAAATTGGGTTATAATATATTCGTGTGCAGGGTTCATTTTAAAATAGAAAACAGTTATTATTGAATTTAGTCCTGATAATTGCTGATCCTGAATCAAACTGGGAGTATATTGCTGATCCTGAATTCTACTTTGGAGGTCCTGGAAAACTAGGAGTATATTGCTGATCCTGAATTCTACTTTGGAGGTCTTGGAAAGGATTGGCATACTTGGCAGTGTGTTTATTGATCTTTTTGGCTTTTTCAGTCATGAATCAAATAGAGTACGTGTTGAGCAATATCATTTTGGTAATATTTCCTCCAGAATTCTGGTCCTGATATTTTCAGCCATAGAGTATTGAACAATATCTACTGGTCTTTTGTTTCTTCCCTTTTACTATATTATTAATCTTTCTAATTAGGGTATAGTAACAGGACCAATCCCAAAGCTATGAGAATCAAATCCACTAGTAGTACAACTGCTACTCTGGCAGGTTTCTAATGTTTTTATTTGGTTTTTCGATATATTGTTGATGAGATGATAGTTTCTATTAAAAGTTAAAACTATGACATACAATATAATGAAAGATAATTCATTGGGAATATTATCAATTATATCATTGATTTTTTCATGCTCACTTCATACAAATGTAATGTTCCATACCATTGTGATTTGTGATATCATCTTGCCATTAAAGTTCCTAATCCCTTCCTAATGGCAAAAGTGACTGAACTAACCTTTGAATGTAGTAAGCCAGTCAAAACAATAATAGATCTATCAGAAACACAAAACTTTCCTCCACCCATACGTGATACAGTTCCACCAGCTTCTTCAACAGTCTATAAAAACGAAAAGGAAAAAAACGACATATAACTGTAGATTCTAAAAGACCACAAGCTTTACATTAAAACTTATGTAAAAAAAAAAAAATATGAATTGAGATATCTTCCCCTACCATAACATATGGTGAAATAAAAGACACATAAAAGGGTGTCTACTAGCAAACAACTTAAGACTAAACAAGTTAAAATAACTCAAATGTATGAATTGTAGCAGAAAGTCACACATGGACAACATGGCTTGAAAATATCACAAGAATTAACTGTATTCTCGTGAATTGCATACCTTTGAGCTAATTACATCTTCCTCATAAACACCAACATTATCAGGGAACATCTTTTTGTTGGCTTCGAGCAACTTCTGCGCTAAGTTCCCACATCCTTTTTCTTTCATGGTTTCAACATTTTTTCTCATTGTTTCCAACCGTCTTTTCTCGTATTCAGTCAATTGTTGTGTAGATACTTTAGTGCTTTTCTTCGTCATCTATAAGTCACAATACAAGAAACAAGTTAAAAAACACATGTTTAAGTTCAGAATACTCAACTTAAAATAATATGAAGATGGAATAGAATAAACTAAGTAGTACCATCACATAGTTCCGAAGGGAAGTTATGCATAGCGTAATACCAACCATCACACATAGGTGCTTCAACATAAAAAACTTGTTGCGCTTGGGATGCCAAAATAAAGGGTTCTCCTTTGCAAATTGTTTTTATTTTTATTAACCAAAGTTAGTTTGTCATCAGTGGTTTCCGAATGAAACCAAACACATCTAAATAAAACAACTTCAATATAGCCAGGATAAGATATCTCAATTATTTCATCTATTGACCCATAATACATAACATTTCCTATTGTTGGATTTTTGTCCTTTGTACTAGCAAAACTATTTGTTAAAGCTTTTAGAGATACTCCACTATTTTGTGTGACATGATTTGCCTCTCGTTTCATAGTATAAAACCTATAACCATTTACAAAGTACCCGCTATACTTTTTAGCCACAAAAGAAGGTCATATAGATAGCCATTTGAGATGCTCGGACACTTCTTGTCCTTGGTCAACCTTGGATGCAATTGTCTCTTTCAACCAATCTTTGAAAGCTTTGCTATGGAATTGAGCACCATCCCATTTTCTTTTTCTTTGGCTGCCAATGGAATCCTTGTGCTCACTACGTTACAATAAAAATAAAAAATAAAAAAAGAAACAAAAACAAATAACCACTCTAATATTATAAGCCTCAATACAACGTTAGTAAGATAAAAAAAAAAAAAACTCATAACCAAGGGCATATGCTTAGTTGTCTTACTTGATGTATCTCTCAACTTCCGGACATTCACAATTGAATAATACATATTGATGTGCTTGTTTCCATGTCATGTGATGAATCAAAAATCCGGCTTGTTCCTTCTTTGAGGTCTTTCCTCTACCCTTAATAGGGTGACCAAGGTTTGAGAGAAATTGTTGTGCTTGACTAAGGTGAGGGGAAATCTTTGACAGACCTTTTGATTGACTCAGATGTCCAACCACAAACCTTGCACATTCTTTGGCCAAGAATCCTTCGGCCATTGAAGCCTCCGGATGACCCTTATTCCGAGCATCTGACTTTAATTCTCAAAGATATCGCTCGATTGCATACATGCACCTCATTGCAAGGGGTCCACCAAGCTTGATTTCTTCTACTAGGTGAACAGGTAAATGCATCATCACATCAAAAAAGAAGGTGGGAAAATTCCCTCAAATTGACAAAGAGCATTCACTATCTCAGAATGGAGATAGTCGAGATCTTGAGGGTCTATTGATTTTTTCCATATGCTTTAGAAAAAGTTTGACATCCTAATTATAGGAGATGCAACATGTCTACTAAGTGTTGTCTTTGCAGCAACAGGCAACAAATAATGCATCATAAAATGTGCATCATGGCTCTTGTATCCCGTGATTTTCTTTTCATCAAGTTGCACAGATCGAGCAATATTTGACGCATAACCTTGTGGAAGCTTTGCATTTTTGATAGTTTCACAAAACAAATGCTTTTGTTTAGCATTCATTAGAAACATAGATGGCGGTAAATGTTCGCTTCCATCCTCAAATTGCACAACCTCAAGATCTGGCACCCATCGGAGGTCATATTCCCCTCAAAGGTATTTCAAATCCCGACGTGCAGGTGCATAATCTTTTGTTTTTCCAGGAATGGCTAACAATGTCCCAATGATGTTATCAAAAACACTTTTTCTATATGCATGGGATCTAAGTTATGGCGAAGAGAACAATTTTTCCAATAGGGTAATTAGAAAAATATGGAAAATTTTTTCCATGGAATAGGATCATCAGGCACTGATCTCATTTTTGCCTTGTTTTTTCCAAATTCATTTGGAAAAGAATGGAGTAGCTCCTCAATGTCACTTCCGGTCAAACGATCTGATGCCTTTCTTTTCTCTATGTGACCATTGAAGTTCCACTTATTTAACCGCCATAGGTGGTCAGAATCTAGCCATTTGCGATGTCACATGTAGCAATATTTGTGACTATGTTTCAAGAACATAGAATCTATTTCATAATGGCAATAAGGGCAAGCAAATTTCCCTTTTGTGCTCCAACCTGATAACATTGCATAACCTGGAAAATCACTAACAGTAGACATCAAAGCTACACGCATGTCAAACCTTGTATTGGTTGAAGCATCATATGTTTCCAACCCAAACTCCCACAAATCTTTTAATTCTTTAATAAGTGGTTGTAGATAGACATCAATGTCGTTTCCTGGCGACAATGGGCCGGGTATAAGTAACGAAAGCATTAGAAACTCGGACTTTGTTTCCAACCATGGAGGCAAGTTATAATTGATAAATATAACTGGCCATGTACTATGAACAATGCTTAATGTGTTAAATGGATTAAAACCATCACTAGCTAACGCAAGCCTGACATTCCGAGGTTCGTTGGAAAAACTTGGATACATTTTGTCAAAATCTTTCCAAGCTTTACCATCGGCTGGATGTTGCAAAAGACCATCGTCTTCTCGCCCATGTTTATGCCATGTCATGTACGTTGCTGTATCAGCACACATATACAATCTTTGCAACCTCTTCTTAATTGGAAAGTATCTTAGAACTTTAGATGGATTTTTATGCATCTTTTTATTTGCATTGTCATTACCATCACTTTCTTTTGATTTCCACCGTGAGGTTCCACAAGCATGGCAACTTGTTGTGGTTTCATGTTCTCCCCAATATAGCACACAATCATTGGGACACGCATCAATTCTTTTATAGTCCAAACCCAAGAGCTTTAACACTTTCTTTGCTTCATGCATAGATGTCGGCAACAATGCATCATCAGGAAGAACCTCCTTGAAGAATTCTATCAAATTAGCAGTTACAACATCTGACAACTTGTTATCACACTTAAAAATGAAAAGCCGAATCGTGAAGGCAAGTCTAGACATTTTTTTGCAACCAGAATACAATTCCTGTTGGCCTTCTTGTATTAGGCTTAAAAAATTCTTTGCCTCTTCATTAGGTCCTTCTCTTAAAGCGTCATGCAACAACTCTTGTACACCGGCATTCATGTTGGATGGTTCTTCATGTTGAAGGTCCTTTGTTTCTCTTTCGGGGATCCTCCCACATAACCCAAATGATTAATCATTTCTAGGTACAAAGCCTCTGCAAATTATATGATCTCTTACATCATTTCTACCGTACCAATATCGATGATGACATGTACAACATGGGCAACTAATTTGGTTTACTTGAGACCTTGTAGTGCAGGCTTTCTCAATGTATTCATCAGCTCCTTGTTCATATGCATGACTCCATCTAGGAAACTCCTACCAACCCTTATTTCCCTTATCCATCTACGAAATACACTATTTTTAAGTGTTAATGTTATAGAGTGAAAGTTAAAAATTAAAGTAAAAGGCAAAAGGCAAATTAAAGTAATACATAGAAAACTATTTTCAAGTTGTGAACTCCCTGCTAAATGATAATACAATACCTAGGGGCTATAGTTTAGCAATCAACCTTAATATAAAATTAGCAATAAGATGGACAAAAGGTCACCTAACTTGGTTCCCAAGATCAAGAACCCACATAATTTACTGTTTTCTAATTGTTTTAAATCCATGGTATATGTTGTACGATTTCACTTCGAGATCCATTTAACTATGAGCAAACACAAACAGGACAAGACTAGAAACAAAGTATCTTATTTTGGTCACTCCTTCGTTTAAAAAAGCCCATATACATGATATGATTGGTGGCGGCCTATGGAAGCAAGAAAACTTAGTTAAAGCCTTAAATGTGGCCATAGTGTTGAATCTCGGCTTAACCCACCACAAGGCCAGTCAGCCAATACGCGAACCATTAGCTTAGAGGTTGAGCTTAGACAGACCATCTCTTATATACAACCACCTCGATTTTTAACAACCTTTAAGGTGAAGATGCAACCATTTTATATAATCTACATATATTTGTTAGCTAATATAGCTGTCTACTCTATGTCATTTGAGAAACAAAGCATTAGAAATGTTGGTATTAACTTGAAGCTGTGAGTAAGACTTGAGAGAATCGCTTTAAAGTTTTATTTTTTGTATGTCTGGGTTTTCCTTGTTATATTCAGATGATATTATTCAGTTTAAAAGCTATAGTAAAATTCAACATATACTATAAGTTCATTCAATTAACCGACATCATAGGTGGCAGAACACCCAGCTGACAGACGATCTGCTCGCCTAGCTGTCTAGGCACTGGTCTATGGTCCGGCATAGCTAACAAGAATAAGCTACAAGTGAGACCAGCTAACTTAAAACAATTCATGAACATGAACAATTGAACATGTGCATAAATACATATCAAAGAACGAAGAACTCAACCCACAACTAGTAACTCACATAAGGACATGTATACTACAAAGTTTATTTCCTGATGGTCACATAGAAGAAGAGAAAACTGAGATATATTAAGAAAGCAAAATCAACACAAGAATTGAAATTAAATAATTATGCTAAATATAGTTAGAATCTAACACTTCATCATTCATTACCTTTCCTACAAATTTCTCCCTCAGATCATGCATGATTCTACAAAACACGATTTTTTTCCTATATCTCTTTCTTTGTACAAAAGGCAACTCCTCGGCATAAGCAAGGAACACGAACCATGCACAGCTCAACATAGCTATTTCTAAACACTTACAAAAAACAAAGCCTCATACTTTACGAATTTTACAAACATACCTTTTACAATAGCTTCGCAATTGGAATCCCTAAACTGAAAAATTTACAAAAATAAAAAAAGAAAAATAAAATCAGATCTAAATACTTGAAGTTACTCGCAGATGCTCATAATTGAAGATGACAGAAACAAAATCATTTGTTTGACCAAAGTATTATTTATAGATGAATGCTATTGTTTATGCCAAAAATCGCTTAGAACGATCTTAGGTTGGGACTACAACGGCTAGATAGACTATGCAATTTGATGAGTAAAGAATAACAATGCAAAGTATAAAAACGAAAGAAATTAAAGTAGACAAGACACAATATTTTGATGACGCAGAAAACCCAAAGTGGGAAAAACTGCGGGTGGGAGTTATTCCACCGTTTCACTATGATGAACGTAGGATAAACTTTGCTTAGAGTACAATGCGAATGATTTGACTTAATAGTAATTTTCAGTGAGCTGCCTCTTGTGTCTTTGGACTGATTAGTGAGCTGAATTTATAGCTTTAGACCTAGAGAACACCTCCAACGGTCTTCTTAGGCTAATAACCGTCTCCTAAAAAATAGGAGAGTGGTTTCCCTCTTTTTCTCTTCGAAGGTTGACCTTTGTCCAGGTTCAATGTACCTCCCTAGTAGACTTGTTCAACCTTTTGAATCTGCTGAAGAATTGATTTGAACTATTCAACGGTCTCCAAGAATCTCGGACTGACGGTTACTGACTCGTCTGGGGTCGAGTCTAGTCAGGGAAAATCGACCATAACAGCTATCACTTCCAACAACACCCACAAAATCTGTTTCACCTCAAAAAACTCATAATTGATTTGATTATAGATTATAATCCAGTTCATTACTTGCTAAAATGGCAAAAAGGTTTTGACCTCCAAAAACTTGCAATACCAAAACTTAAACCTCCTTAATTATTCCAATCACATGAACACACAACGTAAAACTCATAAAATAACGAAACAAAGAGATGAAAACAGAAAAATAAACCTAATTTCATGCATGTATCCTCCATTTTGCAACTGAAATCAAATATCAAGAACGCATCAAATGAACAACAAAAAACCCTACAAAATTCAGACTAACACTAACCAATTGCATGTTGAATCAAATTGCAAGAATAACACCAAGATTTACACTATGCATGAATCAAATTGCAAGAACTGAAAATTCGTAACACCAAAAAATTTTACCTTCAATTGAGGTTCACTTTCAATCAAAAAATTCATAATGGTGAAATTCGTAATTAAATTTTGCTGCCTCCAGTTAAACTAAAATTCGTAATGGTGAACTATGAAATTTCGCAATTGAAATTCGCCATTGAACTCTGAAATTCGTTACTAAATTCGTAATTGGACTATGGAGTTTGAGAGATTAAAATTCGTAATTAGACTATGGAGTTTAAGAGATTGAAATTCGTAATTTCACTATGGAGTTTGAGAGATTGAGCTTCAGATTATGAGAGTGGAATGTGAGTTTGAGAGCTGTTTGGGTTGAGAAGATGACAAACAATTTTCTCATAGTTAGGCGCGCGGGTTGCTTTAAGGTTTTAGAATTTCAATTGCAACGGTTAATAAGTAATTAGCAACGGTTTAGTGCCTAACCATTGCAATAGGTTATAAACCTGTTTTATGGTAACCGTTGCAATAGGTTATTAGGTATTTTAGATAGTTTTTTGCAACCCGTAAACCAGTCTATTGCAACATGCTTTATGTTAACCGTTGCAAAAAAAGTAAAAACAACACTAACCGTTGCTAAAAGTGTTGAAAAAAGTTAAACCGTTGCTAAAACAGTTGCAATAGTTGTAACTGTTGCTAAAGAGGGTTGCAATTTCCCTTTTATGTAGTAGTGACCTCAGGTGATTGAAGAAACTACCAATAAGGTAAGAGTGATACAAGCAAAGGTTCAAGCTGCACAGGATAAACAGAAATCCTATGCGGACCAAAAGCATCAAGAAGTGGTGTTCGAAGTTGGTGATAAGGTGTTACTTAAGGTATCACCGATGTAAGGTGTAATGAGGTTAGGAAAGAAGGGAAAATTGAGCCCAAAATACATTGGACACTATAAGATCTTGCAAAGAGTTGGAAAGGTCGCCTATAAGCTAGCATTACCGATGGAATTGAGCAAAGTTCACAATGTTTTTCATGTGTCTCAACTAAGGAAGTATGTGTCGGATAAGTCACATGTGTTGAAACCTGAAACGATAGAGTTAGATCAAAGTTTAACTTATGAAGAGAAGTCAATCAAAATACTTGATAGTAAGGTTCGGGATACTCGTAGGAAAAGTGTAAAAATAGTGAAAGTGTTTTGGTCTAGCCAAGAAACTATCAAAGCAACGTGGGAAGCTCAGGATATGATGTGAGAAAAGTATCTAGGGTTATTTTAGGTTAGTAGAGTTACGGGGACGTAACTCGATTCTTAAAGGGGGTAAAGCGCGATCTAATTTCGCAAATTTTTACGTCTTTTAGTAAAAATTTATGGGAATTTTATGTTTGATTACTAAAAGTTGTCAAGGAAATGTCGAGTTAAATGTCTAAAGTGTACAACATCTTAGGATAAAATTGAAAAGTTTTAAAAGAAATGCAGTCTCTATTCAAGTCCCATACAATTATTTACATAAAGTTTCAGGACGAAACTTCTTTTAAGGGGGGTAGACTGTAATACCCCATATTTTCACATATTTTAAGAATTTAATTTCGTATTTTATGTGTACATTTTTAGTATTTTTATTGAAAAATTAAGTTCGATAAATATTAAAGAAAGAAAATTTAATTAATTGTTAATTAAAATAATTATTTTATGTTTTCTAAAATTTATAAATTATATATTTTTATGTCACTTTGAATTTTATCAAATATTTTAACAAGTTTCTAAAATTAGAATTTTCAAGGTTTCCTAAATTGTTTTTGAAAAAAGAGCACGAAAGTAATTTCAACCATTAATGGTATTTACGTAATTTCACCAAAACGTACTTTGGGGCTATGAATACCCCTTAAAACCAGAATTTTCAGGCTTATGAAGCAAATTTGAGTATTAGGATTTCAAAAAAAAAGAACGAATAAAAAAGGGTTCGGTTTTTCCGAAAAAAAAAGAAAAAAAACTTTGTTCTTCGTCGTCGCTCGCCCTCCGTCGCTGGACCACCCCTGTCAGCCACGCCACCTGCTCGCCGACCACCACCCTCCGCCGACCACTTCTTCCTCCCCTATTTTGGTATATTTCGAACTCTTCTTTATAAAAAACTTTTTCTTTGTCTTTTCTTTTTAATTCGGTTGTACATAAATTCATGTTTATAATAATGACTAAGCATTTTATGATTTTAATCATGTTTTATAAAGTTATGATCATATTTAAAGTTTATGTTTATAAAGTTGTTCAGGAAATTATAAAATTAGGGTTTATGAAATTATGAAATTTATAGGTTTATAATTTTTAATGACCTAAACTTTCATATTATGATCATAGATTGTTGAAGTATTAATTTGAGATAATTTTATGAAGTTTAGATTTGTTTTTAAAGGTTTTAAAGTTAATTAATATTGTTGTCAAATTTTTAAAGTTATGAAAACTAAGAGTAAAATTAGCATGGTTGGCATTGATTTTGATTTAAGTGGATGGCGGTCAGGGGATTTTGATATGTTGGTATAGAAACTTACATGCTCGGAATTGCTTGAGTTGACTGTGTTTCCAAAAGTTTTGGGGTGAAGTCATTATTCGGTTTAGTTTGTTTGTTTGAAGACAAGAAAAGGTTTAGCTTGGGGGAGTTTGATAAGTGTATTTTATTCATATATTTTACCTCCTTTTCTAGTTTATTTTTACTCTAGCCTATGCTCTTCAGAGCTATGTTAGCTAACATTTGGTTGTATGGAGTTGTTTGTGATTGTCAGTGACTTTTTGCAGGATTTTGGTGCTTTTGCATTGATTCCGAGGCAATCATATGAGTTACAACTAGATATTGGAAGCCATGGATTAGAATTGAAGTACTCAGGAAGTTATGAGGAAGCCTGGTGTAGCTAGAAGACGAGCTGACTTGATTTAGGCAAAAAAGTCATTTCGCCCGGGCAATCAGGCGGATTTCGCTCGGGCGAAATTTTCTTAGCTTTTTCAAATATCTAGGGACGAAAACATCATGTGCGCCCGATCGGGCGGAGTTCGCCCGGGCAGTCGGGTGGTTTGCTTCCAAGCCCTAGAGTCACTCATTCAAGGCGCTCGATCGGGAGGCATTCGCCTGGTTGGTCGGGCGGTTCGTCTGGGAGTTTGTTTTCCCCGTTTTAGCTCGGACCTTGTACTTTTTATATAAATAGCTATTGTTTTATGTCATTGGGACACACATTAAACTAGAGATTATTTTTCTCCCTAGGGTTTTTCATTCAGTTTCTCTCTAGATATTACTTTTGTCAAAACTTAATCATTCATTCAATAGAATCGCAATTTCAGGTTCTACTTTATTTCTTCTCTTGTTTTTATTATTTTAATTATACTTCTTAGTTATAGTTGTTAGTATTATTTTAATTATAGATCTTATTTTTGCCCTAGTTCATGCTTTTGAGTTATTTTGTTCATGTTAATTAGTTAAGTTGCTGTAATCACATTTTTAGTTCTAGTTTTTATTGTCAATTTAGTTCCTTTAGTTTTTATCATGCGTGAGTAGTATTCTTTCTAGGACTAGGGGATCTATGGATCATTCTTGATGTTTTGTTCATAGTTGTTAATTTGATTATTAATGCTTTTGAATTCCTGTTGTCAATTTTTATTGCTTTCAGTTAAATAGTGGCCAGGTTTAATTATTAATCTGATATTGTTGAAATCGATACCGAGAGGTAAGATTACCACAATTAGATCATAGGGACAATAGGCAAAACGAGTCTAAGTGAGCGAGAGCCATTGGAGGAGTTTTGAAGGAGACTAGATTCGAGAGAATTAGTGAACCTTAATTCAAGAAGTTAATAACCGGTTAATTAATTGTGTGCAATTCATTTGTTGATCTGTGGTGAACCAACGTCCTAGGTTTAGTCATAGAGTTCTTTTCTTAGTTGATTCCGTTCCTAGTCTTAATTAACTTTTTAGTCAAAACTCAATATTCAAAGGCCCCTTACTACAAAGTGACTTTTTAGAATTAGTAGAATTGCTTGCTTCCCTGTGTATACGATCCCTACTTCCCTGTCTACATAGTTAGAGTAGTAGGTTATTTTTGATAGGTATACGACTGTCCCTACCACAGAACTCACATTTCGAGAACTTAGCATACAAGTTATTCTCCCTTAATGTCACCAAAATTGTCCTTAAGTGTTCTACATGCTCCTCTTTACTATTAGAGTACACTAAATTGTCATCAACTAAAACAACCACAAACTTATCCAAAAATCGTTGAAAAATCCTATTCATCAAGTCCATGAAAATTGTTGGCGCATTGGTCAACCCAAAAGGCATAACAATAAACTTATGATGCCCATACCTCATACGAAAAGCCGTTTTTGGTATGTCCTCATTACCAACTCTCAACTTATGGTACCCTGACCTCAAATCAATCTTTGAAAACATCATAGCTCCTTTTAATTGATCAAACAAGTCATCAATCCTCAGTAAAGGATACTTTTTCTTGATCGTCACCTTATTCAACTCCCTATAGTAAATACACAACCTCAAACTCCCATCTTTCTTCTTTACAACAACACTGGTGCTCCCCAAGGTGAAGCACTAGGCCTAATGTAACCTTTCTCCAACAACTCCTATAACTGCCCTTTCAATTCGCTCGTTTCTGCAGTTGCCCTCTTGTGGGGTGCTTTGGAAATAGGTGTTGTTCCTTGAACTAAGTCTATGGTAAAGATGATTTCTCGTTTCGGAGGCATCCCTGGAATCTCCTCCGGAAACACGTCCATAAAGTCCCTCACTACCTCAATATCCTCGGCCTAGCAGTCTCAACATGATCTACATCCATCACACTACAAAGGTAAATTGGAAAACCTCTCCTTACAAACCTAGCAAACCTCATTATTGACACTATTTTGTTGTGTCTTGGCCTTCCTGCCTTCCAATAGCTCACTTTTTTACCCTTATTAATTAACGAGATCTTCTGTGGCTCACATAAAATCTTAGCCTTATGCTCACTCAACCAATCCATCCTCGGAATCACTTCCATGTCACCCAAATCAAACTCAATTAGGTTAGCCTTAAACTCCATTTCCTAAATTTCAACAGGAACATCCAGAAATCTCCTTGAACACTGCACCTCTTGTCCTGATAGTAACATTATTGACATATCTATTTTATCTACTTTTCCCAACACAGGCATTAGCCTTTTAAAAATCTTAGTGGATATAGAGGAATATGTTGCACCAGAATCAAACAAAACTTTAACAGGAAGAGAGTAAATAGAAAAAGTACCAATAATTACATTCTTATAGCATCAACTTCACGTCGAGCCATCACATTCATCTTTCTAGTATTTGAGGTTTTAGTCTAAACTTCTCCATTTCCACTTCCATTTTTATTTCTGGCTTTAGGTGTTTCCTTTCCTCCCATATTTCCTTAAAAACCCTTCTGCAGACCCCCAGTTGAGTCCCCTTTGAATTGAGAACCTTGTCCTTCCTTTCCTTGTTCTTGGAGAAGCACTCATAAGCACGGTGTCCAAGTTTATTACACAAACGACAAGTCACTGGATTCCCAGCACAATCCTTTCCAGGGTGATTGTTAGGACACTTCTTACAAAAGTACACACGACCTCCTTGGTTAGTCATCTGAGCTCTATTCCCATTACCATTAGCAGGCTTCCCAAAGTTTCCCCTGTTACCTTGGAAGTAATTGTTGAAACGAGGTTTCTTAAATCCACCATGAATCCCTTGTTGGTTGAAGTTTCCTCCACCATCCTTCCCTTTCTCCCTCATCTCACCTTCCTTTAGAACCTCCTTCTTCTTCTGGTCTAGGGCATACAGATGTGCAGCTCTAACATATAGCTCTTCCAAAGACTAAAAGACTTGCCCGGCTAACTGCAACTGGATGTCTAAGGGTAACCCTTTCTCAAAACGACTGGCCTTCAACTTTTCGGTTGCCACGACCTCTTTAGCAAACCTAGATAATTCTATGAACTTAGAGTAAAACTCAGTAACAGATATACTCCCCATCTTAAGCTCCAGAAACTCATCAACTTTCTATTTCTTAAGAAATACAGGATAAAACTTATTACAGATCGTCTCCTAAAACACTTCCTAATTGAACCCTTGTAAAGCCCTAATCACAACCTTATTTTGTGACCACCAAAGATCAGCTGCTCCTCTCAAATAGTAAACTGCATGGTTCACCTTCAGCTCCAAACAACTAGTAAAATTCTCTCAACCATCCCTCTAGAATAGTTGGATTGTGCTCTCCTTGGTAAGTGGGTGGCTTACTTTGAGAAATCTTCTTGAAAAGTTCCCCAGCAGGTTCATTGCCATTTCTATTTCCTGTAGCAGTTACTGTTCAGCTACCGTAGCTAATTGCCTCACTACCTCATTCAGCTGATTGTTGTTACGTTCATCCATCCTATTTCTCCTGTAGAGGGAAAAGACCTTTATATTATGTCTGACTCTAACTTAGAACAAAATAAACTTATATCATATAACGTTTTCTCTCGTCTCACAAAAGAAGTTTTCATTCTTTTAGAGCGAATGATTCACTTAGTTTTGAATGTTTACACAACCATTAAAATAAGAATAAAGCACATAAGAAATAAAATAATTCCCTTGGTTTTACTCTACTTGAGGCATTATTTCCTAAAATAATTCTTATTTATTAATTCCTTCTAACATTTCCTAATGGCTCACTGCCACTTATTCACAAACATAAACAGCAATCTAAATTGTCCAACAATCTAAACATTAACAATGTTAAACAGTATTAACTAACTTATATTTATACAAAACTCCTAAACATTAACACTGTCCTTTATGTCATTCGACATTAAATATTTCTTAGGTATAAACTCAGGATCATCCTTCACATCGTCTTCCATATCCTCTTCCATGTCTTCATCCATATCTTCCTCAAGATCAAGCTCTTCTTCATCCTCAGAATCAGATACCAAATCTACATACACAGGGATCACTGGATTCGGATTCTCGATCATATAACACGACCTATCATTCGATTCATAACTCCGTGAACTAGAAGTAGTTTCCTTCATAACCATGTCATCATCTTCCTGGTTACTTGGGCTTGGTGTGGGTGGGGTCTCCTCACTTGCATTCTATTCCTAGTACTCCTTCTCCTTCCTTGTAATATAACCCTCTAGATACCTCTAGTCGCAGCCCCACTGACCACTGCATCTTTATATTTAGCATAATTTGGAAGTCCTCCAACAAAGTGAAAGTCACTACACTTCGCCTTAATATCCAGGTAGGGTGGACGGTTAGGCAAACAATTAATGATTAGGGCCGACACATGATAGGTTGGTCCCATTGCAATAGCTTCAACACCGTACTCATGTACCAACAATAAACTCGTATCTTCCAGACATATTGAGGTGGACTCTCATGGTCCTTTTCCAATGTCCCCATCTGAATGTCCTTATCAGGCATGCTATCCGACATCCTGCACAATACTTAAGACTAATGGACCATCCTTCCTACGACAAAAGCAAGCTAACAATTGTACAACAAAAGTTCTAGTTGCTAACATACTATTTCTTTTACACATAGCTACACACATAAGCAACATCTCCAATCATGAACTTAAATACATGAAAAAACAGAAATAAAGTCTATCCTACATGCCCAAACTTCCTACCCAATCTCACCACATGATATTAAAGCAATAACACATAATACATACCTGAATTCCTTGCATACCTGCACATAATTAATTTTAAAAACATTTATTTTTCAGTACTTTTTAGAAAAATTACTATTTTTCAGTACTTTTTAGAAAAATTACTATTTTTCGGGAATTACTATTTTTAGAAAAATTCCATTTCCAACAACTTTCCAAAATAAGAAATTCCTCTTTTCCAAAATAAAACTTAGGGTACCCCCAAAAATAAAATTTATTTTATTTCAAAAATCTAAGCTCTGGTAACAACTTTGTAACACCCTGGAATTTCCTAACTTTCTACTCTAGATTTTTCCCGAAAACATATTATAATTACTAAGGAAATATAACTATTAAAACTCCTAAATAACGAGGAAAAACCAAAACATTACCACCACCGTAACGGCTAAGGCATTTATCAAAAGTACTACATCGGAAGTCTTTAAAATCAAAACCAATTAAAACATGAACTCAAAAACAATCTCAAAACTAAAATCAAACCAACATCCAAAATTAAAACCAACGTAAAGCTTTATTACATTTTCGGAACCATCTTAATGGACCTTAAAACCACAACTTAAACTTTGAAAATAAAATAACATCCAAATAGTAGTTAGATCACTCCATCAGCAATAAAATCATGAACTACGAAGACTACACAGCAAGCACTCTCACTCCAGCCCAACATGAAATGACTTATGCCTACTTGTACCTGTTGCTTTTCTTATTTGATATGTTGTTATGTTGATCTTATATGATATGTTGTTGTACTTGATTGGCTTGTGAAACTTACATGCATGACAAGTTTTATTATAAGTATGATTTTATATTATTTTGACATTCCATATTTTAGCAATATAAATTCGTCAAAATATAAATTCGTCAAGATTAAATTGGAATGTTATGATCAGTTTAAATTGGACAATAGCTTATTTATGAAGGAATGAGCACTAGTGAAAAAATCGACATTTGCTACGGTTCATAGGAATTTTTGAAGAGCCGTAGTAAATAGTTATTGGAAGGTTTGTTAAACTGGAGTATTTGCTGCAGGTAAGAAAAACCGCAACAAATAACATATTTGTTGCCGTCCTTTTTGTATTTCTGCGGTTCTTAGAACTGCAGCAAATAATACCGCAAACTTAAGCAAAAAAAAACCTGGCCCAATTGAGGACTTCTAAAAACTAACACTTAACCTAATTTTACTCTCTCCTTCCTAACCCTAACACCTCTCTCCTTCCTCATCCCGTTTCTCACTCTCTTCCTCTCTCATTCACCACTTCACTTCCTCTTCCTCTCTCATTCTCGAGTTGGCTTCCTCTCTCATTCTCCATTTTACTTCCTCTCTTATTCCCAATTTTGAAGGTATAAATTCCTTTTTTTTCGGTTTTATTTTATTTTTCTTTTGAATTTGTGTTCCTTTTTGATTCGATTTTCTTTTTATTTTTTTTTGATTCGGTTTTTTGCATCTTTGTCTTTGAGGAGTTTTTAAGGTAAAGATCGATTCGGAAGATCGATTAATATGGCAAAATGGTAATTTTATCATCAACCTTTATAATTTTTGTAAATTGTTTGCTGATAAAATTAATAAGCACCATGTTTGAGCTTTCTGCAACTTTATGATTTAAATCATTAAATGAATTGTTCATTTCTTGCTTTATAATCTTTCATACTTCTTAATTAGAATACAGCTAACGCATCATTTTGTATGTTAGTTATTGTTTAAATTATGAATATTGAATATATATAGCATGCTTGTAAAAATTATGGTAGATCTTCATAAATTGAGGTTTATGAAAATGAAATGATATGTAGATTTGATGATTAATAACTTATTCATAGTCATATTTGAAACCTGTTTCTTTAGATTCCTACACAGAAAGTCGATCCACAGCAAGAAATCGTATGAATCTGATATTAAATCATATGAATTTGCTGGTCAAACTCATATTTTTTCTTTTGCAGCCTATAAAAGAACCGCTATAATGTAGCTAATGCTGATGGACCACAATACCGCATTTTCATATTTCTTGAGTGCAATGAAGTTTGCTGGCTGTGATTTTTGAAATGATATTAATGAATTTGGGGTTTGAAGAAAAGTAGGGGATAGAATGAAAATTATGTTTCTTTGTGATTTAACTTGAACAGTAACGTTGTTTAGATTTGCCAAAAGCTGAAATGTTGAATATATAACAACATTGGCTTTGTGGATGTACACATATATGTTTCTCAAGGGAACTAAATTAAAATATGATACTAATTAACTAATAAGTGTACACATATATAATATAAATAATAATTAATAATAATAATTAATGAGTGGATATATATGCTGAGAAGAATGAAATGAAGAAACTCAGGAGGGAATTTGCAGAGGGTTTTCTTAACCGTCTTATAGCACTTGTTTTCTTTTTCGATTTATGTTTTGGAATTTTGGTTTTTTTATTTGATTAGATTTTCTTTAATTTTGCTTTGATGCCTCAATGACTTCAATTGTTGTAAAAAGTATCGATCCACTTGTGGATCATTATCCAATTACCGCTTTACAATCTGTCAATGAGCCTACACTAAGTGTAATTGTAGTTGGTGCCTCAGGAGATCTTGCTAAGAAGAAGATATTTTCTGCCCTTTTTGCTCTCTATTACGAAGACTTTTTGCCTGAGGTATTTTTTCTAATTTTTTTTAACTATTATTTACTCTATTGTCATTAGTGTTTGACACAGAACTGTCTGTAATCATCCTTGCAACTATGTTATGCAGAACTTCACTTTTTTTGGTTACTCACGAACTAAAATGAATGATGAGGAGTTGCGGAACATGATCAGTGAAACCTTAACCTGTAGAGTAGATCAGAGGTATCTTAATTGCTGCTTGTTGGTTTATCACTTTTCTTAGTTGATCATGATTGTCTATTACGCATTTATTGAGAAATTCTAAGGTCATTCAAGGAAAATTGTGCCGATAAAATGGATCAATTTTTGCAAAGATGCTTTTACCATTCTAGACTGTATAACTCCGAGGATGACTTCTCAGCATTGGACAGTAAGCTTAAAGAAAAAGTGGTAGTTGTTTTTGGTTTGAGTTAGTAAGCTTAAACAAAACTGATGAATTTTAAGTAATATAGGAGGAAATGGGTGGTTTGTGATCTTTGAAATTGATTATTTTGGTTAATTTTGCTTAGATTTGATTTGAATTTAAATGGTACTTAGTAAAAAATTGTGTTTAATTCTGACTTTTGTCATGTGGTTTTTTTCAATGCGTTTTGTTGATGATGATTTCCTGAGAAAATGACTTGGGGTTTGTTTGTTGTTGTTGCTTTCTTTATGCTGGATTGTGTTGTTAATATGGAAAAGTCAATGGAATAATTTTATATTGAAATGAAAGCCAACTAAGTTGTTTTTGAATTTATTGTTTTGGAAATTGAAATGCTTGAATAGATATTAAATTCTGAAAGGGAAACATATATTTATGTGGAATTGTTGGATGCTTCTTAGTTTGCATGATCTGGATTCTGTTTTATTTATTTATTTATTTATTTTTTTTTTGTATACATATCAAACTTGGTGAAATTTCATGAGCTATTTTTGAAATATGGAGGTCAAGTTTAGCTGGTTATGCATCTGCTTTCAATTTTTGATATTTAATAAGATTTGTCTGAAGCTAGGATTGTCTTGAAAATTTGTAATGGATAATAGTCTTAGGAGTAGCAAATTGAAGGTTAAATACATCAAAAAATAAACAATTTTACTGATAAATAACCAGGAAAATACCTCTAGCATTCATTCCCTTCACAAACATGATTTGGTTAATTGTTTTTGGCAGGGAACCTGTACTGGATGTTCATGCAGTAGAAAGTGGTGCATTGAGAGTGCCACGTGAAATGATATTTGGTCTTGATCTCATATTATTAAGATGAGTTGCTGCTGTCGCCATCTGTTCTCTAGCTAGTTGCTGTCGCTGCCAGACTTCTATAGTTGCTCTTGCTGCTATATCTACTGTTGAATGTATAATTTGTCTTCAATTTGTTGTTGTAATTGATTTGTTTTTGTTGTTACTATATTTGTTTCTGCTGTCTTGTAAGTGTAATTTGTTGAAATATACTTGTAATTTGGCTAAGAATCAATGATAACATGTATATGTAACTTTCAAGCTGTCATTTCCGCTTATAAAATGCTAATTTTTTTTTGTTTTTTTGTTTTTATGAGTACTTATTTGCTGCGGTTTTACTTTTTTGGAGGGAAATTACTTATTTGCTGCGGTTTTTTGAAATAACCAACAATTCCCACCAAAAAAATACTTATTTGTTGCTGCACTATTTTCTGCGGTCAAAAACTACAGCAAATATCCCTGTTTTGACCGCATCAAATGACTTTTTATGTACTAGTGGAGGTTATTTAAGTTGGTTAGTTAGTTTGTGAATTTTATTCACATAGTTCAAAGACGTTAATGAGCAATTATTTTATATATATTGCCACTCACAGTTTAATGTGTGGTAAAGGAGAAAGTAAATAATTGGCCACTCACAATTAATGTATGATAAAGGAAGTTTAATTTAATTAAAGGACACACATAAGATTGTTTTTCTTAGAATCACTTCAATTCAAAGATAATTAATTTGGCTTTCTTTACTTTATGCATGTTTTTGTGTGATATTATTTGTGAGTGATAACATTGTTAGACCGGTTAATCACGTAAAGTAAAAGAGGATTCGCATCAAAACTCTTGGTACGTATATACCTTGAGTATGAACAATGGGGAGAGTCGTATGGAATAGAAATCTATGACTTCTAATTGGAGTACAAGACGTTGTACTGTTTTATACTTTTAATGCGCTAGAATTCTGTCACATTACGTGACATAGGTAATATCTTCTTGGAGTTGCTCCCAAGTTGGTGCCCAATAGGGTGATTAGAAAGGAAAGAAAACCCATTTGATGCGAAATCCAAAGTTTAAATATAACAATTAATTTGTTTATGTTGAGTCTACGCGCAAGTGAAGGGTTGTCAATTGTATGATGTATGTATGCTTTTATTCTAATTTATGTTGTTCTTGTTGTGTAGACTTTAGTAGTTATGTACTCAGCTTTGCTGACTGTTTGTTTTGCGTGCATGGATTTGTCTTGTACTTGGCCCTACGATGACCCACTTGTTGGTGAGTAGTTGTCTAGAATAAGAAAAGCTATAGGTACAAGTGAGCATAAGTCATTCATGCTGGGCTAGAGTGAGAGTGCTTGATGTGTAGTCTTCGTAGTTCTTACTTTTATTTGCTTATGGAGTTATCTAACTATTATTTTGAAGTTGTTTTATTTTCAAAGTTAAGTTTTTGGTTTTGAGGGGACATTAATAGGGTTCCGATGTGTAATAAAGTTTTAAGTTGATTTTCTTTTGAATGTTGGTTTGATTTTAGTTTGAGATCATTTTTGAAGTTTACGTTTTTAAATTGGTTTTGGTCTTAAGACTTCTGTTGTAATACTTTGATAAATGCCTTAGCTATTATCACAGTGACGGTAATGCTTTGGTTTTTCCTAGTTATTTTAGTGATTTAAAAAATACTGTCTGTATTATATAATATGATTTCCGGAAAATCTATAGGGGGAAGTTAGGAAATTTCAGGGTGTTACACCTAACTTCCTTCTCTAATTTTTTCTGAAAACATATTATAAATAATAGAGAATAGTAATTATTAAAACTCCTAAACAACTAGGAAAAACCAAAGCATTACTGCCACCGTGATAACAACTAAGGCATTTATCAAAGCACTATAGCGGAAGTCTTTATTACCAAAATGGTAACTACACCACCCGAAATGGTAACTACACCACCCAAAAAGGGTTTACCTTCTACCTCTCTCGTTTAAGGGAAGTTGCGGCAGAAATGGTAACTGCACCACCCAAAAAGGAGCAAGTCAAAGTCTTCATTGCCAACTTGATCCCAAAATACAAAAATCATCTCATGTACTTGGGCCTTGAAACTTTTGAAAAGGTCTATCACATTGGGATCGAGATTGAAGGCGACCTCAAAAAAGAAAGTGGAAAAGGAAGATGGACCAACAAACAAAGGATTAATGACTCAAAAGGGGCATCCACTTAAAATGATATCAATGTTGTTGAAGAATCCAAGACCCTTTTCTGCCGCCAACGCGATCATACTCCTTTGGGTATCACCTATACAGAAGCGTTCGAGAGACTTCAATCTAAAGGCAAAATCAATCTAGTCACTCCTGACCCTACTCCTGAAAAGAGATCATTATGATGGGATGCCAACAAGAACTACAAATACCACCAAGGTAGAGGTCATAGTACCGAAAAATGTTGGACTCTCAAAAATCTTCTACAAGACATGGTTGAAGATGGAAGGCTCCCCATTCCACTGGGAGAAAAGAAGCTCAACATCCAAACCAATCCTCTTGCCATCTACATCGTTGGAGAAGAAAGCTTCTACTTTGATCCACTCACTCTCATCAGTTTTGCCGGACGAACTATTCCCCGTAATGCCTTGGAAGATGAAGCGACCCCAAAAATCTTTGGAGAAGGAGAGAAGAACTCCGACAGCTTTACTCACTCCAAAGATCCCTATGCATGTGACTGTTGGAAGAGGGTTCAAATAGAAAAAATGAAAACTGGATGGGATGAGCCCATTAATAATCAGAAATGTTATTTCCGTCGTTGTAAATGGTATTTCAATGAGCCTTAAAATGATGAACTATCGAGTCCCTTCATTGAACTCCCCATAGAACTTATGGAGGACATTTGGGAGAGACTTGATCTCAAACTTCTAGGCATGAGCCTAATGGTTAGTAAATACCGGAACATATACATCAATGAAATGGTACACAACCACACCGCTTTGGAAAGGAGTATCAAATACCACTGGCTCAATGAAGAACCTCTTGACTTAGTTCCCCCTATTCCTCATATCCTCATGCCTATAGGATGCCCAAAGGGTTTTATCGAAAAGAATGAGAAGACTTTAAAAGACTACGTAGTGAATTTGCTGAAAACATGACATTTTATATCAATGCGGTCGGAAAAGATGAACTATCTTTTGACCCACTTGACTTGACTACTCCCTTGGGACAACCTATTCCACAATTAATCACCTCCCCATCCTTCGTAGAATTCAATGGAATATGGGACAGTGACAACGAAGATGTCTATGCCAGAAATGGGGTACAACCTACTTATCACACCCTCATAAAAAAAGGCGACGACATCACCGAAGTTCTAAGGCCCTTGTCACCCCCGAAAGACAAAAAAGTTCAATTCCTCACTTGAACAGGATGCCTCAACACTACTCATAAAGCAACACTCAAGCTACTCCACCACCTCCTCCACCTAAAGAGGAAAACATGGTCGTTAAGCAACTCAAAAGAGCTAAGGCCGATGTCAATGTATGGCAACTACTCGTCTCTTCGAAAAATCATAGGTAATCTCTACTCAAGGCCCTTTCTGAGTTGAACATGGCCGACGACACTACTCCCGACGGCTTGGTCAATCTTATCATCCATGAGCAACATAAGCCATCCATCACCTTTTCCAATGAAGACCTTTCAACTTAAGGGCCAAGCCATAACAAAGCTCTCTGCGTCACTGTCATAAGTAGGCAACTCAACATACCAATGACCTTGATTGATAATGGCTGAGCTACCAATGTGTGTTCTTTAAGAACGGCTCAAAAGCTCTAGGTATTGCAAGAAGAGTTCCGTGCTAGTAATCAAACTATTCAAGCCTATGAAAATACAAGAAGGGACGCTATGGGGGTCATATGGCTCAATTTACTCATAGGACCTGTCCAGAAGAAGGTTAACTTCCATGTCATGGACATTAAAAATGGCTTCAACCTTCTCTTAGGAAGACTTTGGCTCCATGAAATAGGGGCGGTTCCCTCCACTATTCATCAAAAAATCAAGTTCATGCTAGAAGGGGTTGTGGTTACCCTTGATGCATCTCCAATAAGGATTCAGGCTACCGACCAACCCATCATCAACATCGAGCATGATGATAATGAAGAAGGCCTATTGGGATTGTCAGTCGCTGCTATTGAAGAAGGAGACAAAGCTCCTTTTGACTTTGATCCTCACTCAAGCCTTGTGGTTAGTGATTTACTTCGCAACCAAGACTACTTTCCTGGAATAAGTATGGAGTCAAGGAGGGCTCTTGCTGCCGCCCTTTGAACCTCCAACCTGAAAACGATAGGTTCGGATTAGGATACCTTCTAACCCAAGAAGACTATAAGAAGCTCCAAAATAATAAATGGCTAAAAAAGATGGAGACAATGAGGTCCGCCCTACTCTCTCACCTTAAATTGGAAATTCTTAAAAGAAGGAGAGAACTTCCCCTATTACGAATTTCCTGAACTGTTCTATGGTGCTAATGGAACGAGATATCTTTCGACTGACATTTCATTAAAAATGAGACTAATCAAACCAGAAAAAGAAAATCTGAACTAGATGACTTTGACGCACAAGGACTCGGATTGCACTTTGGGTTAGAACATCCCCCACCAACTGAGCAAGAAGTACTTAAGGCTGTAAATACTAAAGCCTTTGATGCAACCAAGCTTATCACTCCTGAAAATGAAGTGGTTAGAGGATGGCTTAAGGCTGTGAAGATTACTGCGACGGAAGGGAGAATCAAGGACTTCACCGTAGGAGAGGGCCCAATGTTTGACAAGTATGAAACATGCATAGTCTGATTCTGAGTTTGAGTCGTGCACTATTAAGATGCCTAGTCCTAGGAACTCTATAGTTAATAATAAGCTTCTCAAGGAGTCTGTCCCTCCTTTAGATTTTGCCACTAAGGCTAAATTTGATGTCATGCTCAAAGAGTTTAATAATATGTCTTGATTTGCTTATTCTTCATCATCATCTCCTTACAACCTCTCCCCTTCATATAATTGCTTTGTTTCACATAATGAAGATCAAAATAGTAATGAAATAATAAAGGTTCTAGAGGAACATGAAAATAAGACTCTAATAATTGAGGAAACTGAAAAGATCAATATTTTCGACAACAATACTCCTAGAGAATTGTAAATTGGTCTTACACTTAATCCTCAAGAAAAGGCAGAGCTCATCACGACACTCATAGAATTCAAGGATATATGTAAAGATAGCTAAGCACACCATCCCTCTAAACCAGGGGGCCAAGCCTGTTAAGAAAAAGCTTAGTAGAATGAAGCCATAAGTTTGGTTGAAAATTCGAGAAGAGGTAATATAGCAACTAAAGGCAGGATAACCATGATTCATCCAGGTGGCCTACTATGCTGATTGTGATATGAATCAAGATACATATAGTCATATAATTAGGGCAACTTCAATGGTTTGATGGACGCAGCTAAGAATAATGCAACATTGGGTGAACGGGTGGCCTTTAGTGACACAAGGCAATTTGGTGCATCTAAGGCTAACATCTTTGTGTGCATGGTCACATGAAACTAAATAAATCCTTAACAAGTGAAGTTAGTAGTGTTTATAATAGCATATGTTAATTTTTGCTTATGGGTTTTTTTCCCACTACAGTTGCTGGGGTTTTTCTCATTTCAGGCATAGTTGTCTTCATTTCTTCTCGGTTCTTGATCATCATAATAATCATAAAAAACAGGGAGAATTTTTTATTGAAGGTTTTTTGATTAAAAGATTAAATCTTGAAGCATTTCTTGAAGATTGGAAAGAAGACACAATTGTGCAAAAATGGCGAAGCTTCTTGTGGCGAGATTTTTGGACGATTTTGTGTTCTTTGGGAAACTTGTGAATGACGTGTATTTTTGGATAGATTTTATGATTATTTTGTTAATTAATTAATAATTCAAGTTGTTAGAATAGAATCTAGTTAGTTAGAGTTAGTTAGAGTTTGTTAACACGATAAGAGCAAGTTGCAAGATGATGCGGCAATCTTATCTTGAGTTAGTTGTGCAACTTGTGCAAGTGGCCAAGTTGGGCGTGTCTTGTGTGGATTTTCACGCGTGTTTTAGTTCTTTTGTTCCTAGGAAAGTTGTTAGGATTTAATCTTAGGTTATATTTTAAATAACCTTTAAATTCCATTATAACAACATAGATTGTTTTGTGAAATAAAATCAACTTTGAGTTTTGTGT
Organism: Suaeda aralocaspica; assembly: GCA_016808085.1. NCBI lineage: Eukaryota > Viridiplantae > Streptophyta > Magnoliopsida > Caryophyllales > Amaranthaceae > Suaeda > Suaeda aralocaspica. Next base: position 792,986 of record PYUH01000858.1, read on the forward strand.
TTTTTTCCTATTGTTTTCATTCAAAAAAAATATAAACTTGATATTGTGAATTGGTTCTTAGAAATTATATTCACGTGAGGATAAATTTGGTTTTGAGGGTTCTTGGACCTTTAATCAAACAAAAATTTATCCAAATTCCCCAGTTTAATTCTTGGTGTTTCTTTATAGAATTGAAACTAGATTCCTTTGACTATGAGTAACGATTTCCTATCAATATTCACCTCAACTTTTAGTGATCTCGTTGAGAGATCTATAATTCTCAAGTGCTTATTGAAATCATAAATAACTTTAAACATAAAACAATGGAGGGTGTTGATGAAGTTCCTACAAATTTCACTAGGGTCTTTCATTACAATAAGAAAAGAATGTGATAATGCAAAACGAAATTGATGAGTTGAAGGATCGGTTGGACGAAGTTTTGAAGGTGGTTGCTTCTATTGATAGCACGCCACATAAGGGAAAATCAAAGAAGCAGGTGTTGGAATCATTTGTGAACCAACAAACTAAAGCTAACGCCGATAATGAGAGGAGGTTAGGTGATCTCGCCACCTCTGTTAAGAAACTTCAAGCTCACAATAAAATGATTGAGTCTCAACTCTCTCAAATTGTTCAACACGTTGCTAGCTCTACTCCTAACTCCGAAACTGAGTTTCCGGGGCAAACTGTTGTAAACCCAAGGGAGCAAGCTAAGGCCATCAGTCTTAGATTTGGAAAAGCGTATTATGGCCCGGTTATGGATGAAAGTCACCAAAAAAATGGTGAAGGGGGTGCGCCGGTTCTCGATGATGCTAAATTTGAAGTCGAATTAAGCCCGTCCAATAAAAAAACTAGCAACGAGGCACCCCCCGATAAATTCTGAAAACGAGCAAGCTAAGGCTCCTTTGAAACCTCATGTTCCATCACTCCTCTTTCCCAAAAGGGTGGTGGAATATAAGCTTAATGAGAAATTTGCTATTTTTCTCGTAGTCATGAAAGGACTTCAAGTAAACATTCCCTTTTTGCATGCCATGTCGCAAATGCCGGCATATGCAAAATTTCTCAAAGAGCTCATATCAAATAAGAGTCTCCTTGAGGAAAGTGTCACTATCTCACTTCCTATGGAAGTAAGTGCTATTCTCTAGAACAAATTTCCAGAAAAACTTGGTGTTCCCGAAATTTTTTCGAGTCCTGTAAAAATTGGCGATTTGGAACCTAGCTAAGAATGCACTTTTTGATCTTGGTGCTAGTGTTAGCTTGATGTCTCTTTCTATGGCTAAAAAGATGAATTATGAGGATATGAAACCTACTAGGATGTCCATTGAACTAGCTGATCGCTCTGTTAGGTTACCTTTGGGCATTTTAGAGGATGTCCCGGTCTAAGTTGGACGTGTCTTTGTTCAATGCGACTTTGTCATTATGGAGATGGAGGAGGGTACTCATGTTCCTCTTATCTTAGGTCGTCCATTCTTGAAAATTGTCGGAGTTGTTATAGATGTAAAAGATGGGAGCTTAACTTTGAATGTCGGTGATGAGAAAATTACTTTTTCATTCACCAAAACCATTATAATGCCCATGATTGACGAGATCCATCGCATTGATATTCTTGGTGATTGTGTTGATTCCTTCCGTGTAATGGAGGAAGTAGATGACCCTTTAGAAACTCTTATAACCAATGATGAGCTTCTAGAGACTGACGAGGCTAAAGGCTATAAGCTTATCCTTCACCGAACCCCGGCCCATATAACAAATGAGTTCGAAGTCCTATTTATCGAAGGCCAAGAGGACTGTGTTACACCTCCTCCAAAAGTAGAAGTCAAACCCCTTTTTTCTCATTTAAAATATGCTTTTTAGATGAGAAAGAGTTTTTTCCGGTCATAATCAATGCTAAACTTGGTGCAACTTCGATTGATAAATTGCTTCATGTACTACGAAAATATCGAAGTGTTATTGGTTACACCACTCTAGTCATAAAGGGAGTGAGCCCCTCTTTATGTATGCATCGGATTCTTCTTTATGATGCCAATGCTTCATCAATTGAGAATCAAAGAAGGTTGAATCTGAATATGAAAGAAGTGGTGCGAGCCGAAGTGCTCAAAGTACTTAAGGCCGGCATCATCTTCCATATTTCCGATAGTAGATGGGTGAGCCCGGTTAAACTTGTGCCTAAAAAAGGAGGCATGACTATTGTGAAGAATGACATAGGAGAATCGATATCTACTAGATCGGTTACCGGGTGGCGTATGTGCATAGATTACCGCAAACTTAATAAAGCCACTCGAAAAGACCATTTTCCTTTGCTATTTATTGATTAAGTGATAGAGCACTTCGTTGGTCATTCCCTTTATTGTTCTCTTGATGGGTATTCTGGTTTTTTCCAAATCCTGATTAATCCCGAGGATCAGGAGAAAACTACCTTTACTTGTCCTTTTGGCACCTTTGCTTATCGAAGGATGCCTTTTTGCCTTTTTAATGCCCCATCTACATTTGAACGATGTAGGATGACCATTTTTCCGATATGCTTGAATCATCCATTGAGGAGTTCATGGATGACTTTTCGTTTGGAGGATCGTCTTTTGACCAATGCCTATCTAATCTCGTTCCAGTATTAGAACGATGTCAAAAGGCGAACCTAGTCTTAAACTGGGAAAAATGTCACTTTATGGTTGAAGAGGGCATATTGCTTGGCCATGTCATCTCACAACGTGGCATTGAGGTGGATAGAGCTAAGATTGAGGTAATTGAACGCTTACCCCCTCCTGTAAATGTTAAGGGGGTGAGATGTTTTTTGGGGCATGCGGGTTTCTACCGCCGCTTCATCATAGACTTCTCCAAAGTCGCTAAACCCCTCACTCAGCTCCTCCATAAGGATGTCCCGTTTGAGTTCACTAAAGACTGTCTTATAGTATTTGATCAGCTTAAGGCGGCCTTAATGCTCCCAATTGGGCTCTTCCTTTCGAGCTTATGTGTGATCCTCCGGACTTTACTGTTGTTACTGTTCTCGGCCAACGGAAAGATGGGAAGCTGCATGCCATTTACTATACAAGTAATACTCTTGATGAGGCACAGCGGAATTATAGTACCACCGAGAAGGAACTTATAGCCATTGTTCACGCTATGGAGAAGTTCCGATCACACTTAGTTGGGTCTAAGATCATTGTTTTTACCGATCATTCGGCTTTGAAATACCTTCTCTCCAAGAAGGATGCAAAGCCAAGACTTATATGATGGATCTTGCTCCTGCAAGAGTTTGATCTTGAAATCCGTGACAAATGTGGGGCAGAAAATGTAGTAGTGGATCACCTATCCCGCTTACCTTTAGTTAAGGGGGATGAGATCACTCCTGTGGATGACTCATTCCTCGATGAGCAACTAATGGCAGCTATAACTTCCTCTACTCCTTGGTTTGCGGATTATGCAAACTACCTAAGTGCCGAGGTTATTCTGCTTGATTGGTCTTACCAACAAAGGCGGAAATTCATGCATTATGTTCGGAACTACTATTGGGACGATCCTTTACTGTTCAAAAGAGGAATTGATGGACTCTTTCGACATTGTATCACCGAGTCGGAAATTCCGAATGTCATTTATATGTGTCAGTTGTCGCCTTGTGGCGGTCACAAGGGTTCTGACAAAACCTTGGAAAAGGTTTTGCATAGTGGGTTCTTTTGGCCTAACATGTTTAAAAATGTGTGGTCCTTTGTGAAATCATGTGACTGGTGTCAACGCACCGGAAACTTGCGAGAAGGCATGAAAGGCCCCTAAACAACATTCTAGAATTGGAAATATTCGATTTTTGGGGGATGGACTTCATGGGGCCTTTTCCAATCTCCTTTGGGAACCAATATATATATTGGTTGCTGTAGATAATGTATCAAAATGGGTGGAAGCTTTGCTTCCCCTACCAATGACTCAAAGGTGGTTATTAAGCTTTTCAAGGATGTCACTTTTCCGAGGTTCAGAGTAACTTGGGTTGTTATTATTGATGGGGGGTCGCACTTCGCAAAGCGTGTAACACCCTGAAATTTCCTTACTTTCCACTCTAGATTTTCCAGAAAACATATTATAAATATTAAAGAGCTATAATTATTAAAACTCCTAAATATCAAGAAAAAATCAAAGTATTACCGCCACTGTTTTAACGGCTAAGGCATTTATCAAAGTACTACAGTTGAAGTCTTAAAACCAAAACCAATTTAAAACTTATACTTCAAAAACAATCTCAAGAATAAAAACAAACCAACATCAATAATAAAACCAACTTAAAACTTTATTATACTCCAGAATCATCTTAATTGCCCTTAAAAACCAAAACATAAACTTTGAAAATAAAACAAATTCAATAATAGTAGTTAGATCACTCCATAAGCAGTAAAAATAAGAACTACAAAGACTGCACGTACAACAAGCACTCTCACTACAGCTCAGCATGAAATGACTTATGCCCACTTGTACCTGTAGCTTTTCTTATTCTAGACAACTACTCACCAACAAGTGGGTCATCATAGGGTCAAGTCCAAGACAAAGCCATGCACACAAAACAAACAATCAGCAAAGCTGAGTACATAACTACGAAAGACTATGCAACAAGAGCAACATAAATTAAAATAAGACATACATACATCTTACCGTGGACAATTCTTCACCTGTGCATACACTCAACATGAAGAAATTAATTATTATGTTTAAACTTTGGATTTCGCATCGAACGGGTTTCCTTTCCTTTAAAATCGCCTTATTGGGCACCAACTTCAGAGCAACTCCAAGAAGGTAATACCTATGTCACATAAAGTGACGGAATTCCAACGCATTAAAAATATAAAAGAGTACAACGTGTTGTACTCCAATTAGAAGTCATATATCACTGTTCCATACGACTCCCCCCTATGTTCTTACTCAAGGTATATACGTTCCAAGAGTTTTGGTGGGAATCCTCTTTCACCTTACGTGATAAACCGGTTTAACAATGTCATTATTCACATACAATATCACATAAAAGCATGCATCAAGTCAAGCAAGCCACAATTATCTTTGATTTAAAGTGAATCTAAAAATAATCTTATGTGTGTCCTTTAATTAAACTGAACTTCATTTACCACACATTAACTATGAGTGGATAACTATTTACTTTCTCCTTGACGACACATTAAACTGTGAGTGGCAACATGTATAAAATAATTGCTCATTAACTTTTAATAATCATGTGAATAAAAATTCACAAACTGCTTTTCTTGTTGATTAAGTAACTAACCAACTTAAATAACTTCCTTTCTTTAGTAAATAGCTATTGGTTAATTTAAACTGATCATAACATTCCAAATAAATCTTGTAGAATTTATATTGTTAAAAACATGGAATGTCAAAACACTAGATGCAATAACAACTATTAGTATCGTGTTTTTAGGCTACTAGTATCGTTTCTTTAGGGTTACAATTGCAGCAGTTACTAATAGTAAGACAATCAGTATCGTTTTTCTTCAACAAACGATACTAAAAGTCAATTTATTTTTCTTAAAAGAAAGGGTTATTAGTATCGTTTCTTCTAAGAAACGATACTACTAATGACTATTTATTATTAAAAAAAATTATAAATTGCGGAAAATTCTCCTACAAAATTTACGTTTTTATAATTACAAGCATATCAATAAATAATTAAAATAATAATAACAAAAATTACTATGATGATAATAATAACAACAACAACAATAATAATAATAATAATAAATGAGTAGTTGCAAAATATTACATGATTACTAATAACATCAAATTAATCCTAAAAGGGTTATAAGTTCTTCCGAATTGAATCTGCTGATGAAGACAAAAAATAGTAGACAGAAGACAGGCCAACAAACTCCCAAACTTGCAGACACAAGACAAAAAATGAATCAGGACATTCGAAAAATGAAATAGTAATGGTGCAAAAGTTACAAATATAGTGCTGGCACTGAAATAAATTTGCTACACAAGAAAATCAAACTACAAAGTAAAAAAAAACTACCAGGAAAAGAAGATCAAGCAATGATCAGATTACTCCATTTATAAACAATCACATTTTCACAATATCAAAACATAGACCAAGCAACATACTTGACTACTGAAGAGGAAACAAGATTCACTATAGAACAAATGATAAAAAAAAATGCAGCAGGCAGAGCAAGAACTAATGACTAAAATAAAAATAAAATAAAAAAGAAAAAAAACACAACTAATGAATCCAATTTCCTAAATAATCACCAATTAACAAACAAGCCACGAAATTAGTTTCCTTATTGTAAGTATTCACAAATAAGCACCGTCCAAACATAAGCCAGGCAACATACTGGCCAGCTTACTCAAATGAAAGAAACATCAACTAATATAATAAGATAGTAAAAGGATGATGTAATAGTTTAGAAGGAGCAACGACAGCTTCGATTAAGGTATTAATCGGAAATATCATTTACCAGTCTCTCGTAACAAACTCATTTCTTGCCATTGCAACTTCCTGCACAGGAAGAGAAGGAAGTAGGAAAGACCCAGACAATAAATGATCAAGAACGATAGAAGATTGAGTTCCAACAGAAGAAGTAGTACGAGGAGAAAGAAGTAATTTAATAGAGTTCTCATTATTATTTGGGGAAGAAGAGGATGAAGAAGTCATTGATAGATTCAAATGAAAATAAAGACAAAGAAGAAAACTAGGATCTACTGTTCACACCGGAAACCACCGCACCTACTCGCCGGAAATCGCACCACAGGTCGCCGGAAATCGCCTCTAAAGTTTCTTGGGAGCTTAAGAGGATTCTTGGGAACTTTTAGAGAGAGAAAGTGAAGTAAAATGATTGAAAATGATTGTTTACAATCTGTAAACATTTTCAATCATCATATATATACAGATATTTAAAGGGGTAGAAAAGTAAATTCCCCGTTCAAATTTGAATTCTCCCCCAAAAAAACCCAAAGGGGGTGGTTGAGGCATTAATAACTGCTAAGGAAGGTTACAATATTACTTCCGAAAGGGAAAGGGACGTCAGTTGGGGCATGGATTATGGATCCAAACACCCAACTGAGGGGCAAATGATGTGGCACGCTATATCATGCCACGTGTTAGCATAATACTGGGCCACGTGTCCCATTATTCATGCAAATTGCCAAATCATATTCAGTCTACGGACTGCATGGACGACTACGTGTCGCCCTTGAGATCATGCCACGTGTTCGAAGAGACTACTCTATGCTATGGGCCAAAGGCCAAAGGTTAGAAAGGCCCAACAAGGGCTCATAAAGGCACAAGCCAATCACCAAGGGACAAGTGTCGCAAAACCCTAGGTCACCCTTGGTGATCTTCCCTATAAATACCCCATGGGAGCATTCATTCATTCATTCAATCAATCACATTCACTCTCCTACAACTCTTACATAATACTAGAGTCTCTCTATAAAATCTCTCTCTTGATTAATATTGTTAATTATTGTTATTTTACCTTAATCCTCCTACAAATACTTACTTAAGCATCGGAGGGGGGGGGGGATCTTACAAGGATTTTATTCCCTTGTTTTGCAGGAACCGAGGTCCGAGCCGTCAGGAAGTGAACAAGCCAACACCAGTTTATCCGAAGTGTAGCTCTCTAGCTCTCTCTCCACGTATTCAGTTGAAGTAACCCTACCAGGAACTCTTTCAACATCAAATATACCCTCTTCAAATCCTTATACAACTTATTGCCTCTAGGATGCACTGAATACGGGGCATTATGACCTTCCTCCATGATTCTCCGTTTCAGATCCTCACATTTCTATGGTACACACCACCTTCATTTATACCTTAATAAGCTCCCATCCTCATGGATCTTGAAGTCCATAGCCTTTCCTGCTTTCAATTTTTTCTTTATTCTGTCCAATTTCACATCTCCCTCCTAGTTCTTCTTAATTTCCTCAAATACAGTTGGTTGGATACTAAGATTACAAAGTATTCCTTCCAACTCTCCCTCCTTTACTATCTCCAATTTCAAACTCTCAATACCCTTACATGGTTCGTTAGCAACCACTAAAGTATTCACTCCATGCTTTGTTTTACGTCTTAAAGCATCCGCTACCACATTGGCCTTCCCTTCATTGTATTGAATGTCCAAATCATAATCCTTGATCAATTGAAGCCATCTCCTCTATCTCATGTTTAAATCTTTTTGAGTGAAAAATTACTTTAAACTTTTGTGGTTCGTGGATATGGTAAACTTTACTCCATACAACTAATGCCTCCATATCTTTAAGGCAAACACGATCGTTGGTAGCTCAAGGTCATGAGTGGGGTAGTTTGCTTCGTATGGATTCAATTGTCTTGAAGCATACGCAATCACTTTTCCATTTTGTATTAACATGCATCCCAAACCATTTTTAGAAGCATCACTATACACATCAAAGGAATCACTTCCATCTAGCAAAGTGAGCACTGAAGCTGTAGTCAAATGCTCCTTTAAGGTCTAAAATGCCTCTTCACACTTATTATCCCAAAGAAACTTGTAGTCTTTCTTCATTAACGACATCATTGGTTTAGCAATTCTCTAAAAGTCCTTCACAAACCTACTATAATAACCTACTAATCCTAAGAAACTCCGTACATCCGTTACATTCTTAGGTGTAGGCCACTCCTTCACTGCTTTGATTTTGGCTGGGTCTACTTCAACTGCCTCTTTTGACACAAAATGTCCCAAGAATGCTATTTTCTCCAACAAGAACTCACATTTTGAGAACTTAGCATACAATTTATTTTCCCTTAGTGTCATCAACATTGTCCTCAAATGTTACACATGCTCTTCTTTACACTTAGAGTACACCAAAATGTCATCAATGAAAACAACCACAAATTTATCCAAATACCCCTGAAAAATCCTATTCATCAATTCCATGAAAATTTATGGCGCTTTGGTTAACCCAAAAGGCGTAACCGTTAACTCATAATGCCCATACCTCGTATGAAAAACCGTTTTCGGTATGTCCTCATTAGCAATTCTTAATTGATGGTATCCTGACCTCAAATCAATCTTTGAAAACACAGTTTCTCCTTTTAATTGATCAAACAAGTCATTAATCCTCGGTAAAGGATACTTATTCTTGATCGTCACTTTATTCAACTCCCTATAGTCAATACACAACCTCAAACTCCCATCGTTCTTCTTTACAAACAGCACTGGTGCTCCCCAAGGTGAAGCACTAGGCCTAATGTAATCGTTCTCCAACAACTCCTTTAACCGCTCTTTCAGCTCACTCATTTCTGCAGGTGTTGTTCCTGAAACTATGTCTATGGTAAAGTCGATCTCTAGCTTCGAAGGCAACCCCGGAATCTCTTCTAGAAACACGTCTAGAAATTCCCTTACTACCTCAATGTTTTCGGGCTTAGTAGTCTTAACAATATCTACATCCCTCACGATACAAAGGTAAATCGGAAAACCTCTCCTCACAAACCTAGAAAACCTCATTACTGATACTATTTTGTTGTGTTTTGGCCTTCTTGCCCTTTAATAGCTCACCTTCTTACCCTTATTAATTAACAAGATCTTCTATGGCTCACACAAATTCTCAGCCTTATGCTCACTTAACCAATCCATCCCTAGAATCACTTCTAAGTCACCCAAATCAAACTCAATTAGGTTATCCTTAAACTCCACTCACTCACTTTTAATAGGAACATCCAAAAATCTCCTTGAACACTTTACCTCCTGTCTTGATGGTAACACTATTGACATTTCTATTGTATCTACTTTTCCCAACACATGCATTAATTTTTCCAAATTCTTAGTGGATACGAAAGAATATGTTGCAACAGAATCAAACAAAACTTTAACAGGAGAGTGAATAGAAAAAGTACCAGGAATTACATCTTTACTAGCATAAGCTTCACTTCGAGCCATCACATTCAGCTTTCCAGTATTTGAGGTCTTATTCTGACCTCCTCCATTCCCACTTCCATTTCTATTTCCTACATGAGGCGTCACCTTTGCTCCCATATTTTCTTAGAAACCCTTCTGCTGACCCCTAGTTGAGTTCCCCAGAAACCCTTCTGCTAACTACAAAAGCTTTTCCTGCTTGTAGCAAAGGAGGTTGATTCACAGTTTCAAGGTTGTCTTCATCAGTATCCTCCCCTCTCTGGTTTTGAATGATGTCCTCATCATCTTAAACCACAATCCGGAAAATTTCTTCCTTAGTTGGCCTTAATCTGGCTTGTGCCATAGCCAATGTGCGTCTAGAGGTACAAGAGGAAGCAAGGTGACCATAACCTTGACATTTTAAACATCTCCGTCGATCTTCATATTTTGCTTTAGAAACCACCTTCTTTGGTTTTTCCCCTGAAGAGCAAGGAGTTGCAGGAACTGTGTTTGGTTATGGTGTTTGATTTGCTTTTGCATATTTATCCAGAGGAGTGTAGCTAGATTTACCAGTGAAAGGCACAAAATTGCGTGTGTAATCCCCTTTGGCACGTTTTTCCACCTTCAATGCTAATTTGCAGAGATCATCAAAAGTGTAATATTGAGCTAAATCGAGCTCCTTATCAATTTTTTTGTTTAAGCCCTTCAAAAATTTTGCCATCTTCATATGTTCTCTTTCCTCCAAGTCATAAAGCAAAGATAACCTTTCAAACTCTGCTATATAGTCACTCAAACTCATAATGCCCTGGTATAGGGAAGTCAACTTGACATAATTCTGCTGATCGAAATCAAAAGACACATATTTGGCACGCATCTTCTTCTTAAGTTGAGACTAGGTGACAATTTTTGCTTTGCTTTGGCGTTTTCTTTTGGCTTTAATGCCCTCATACCACAATCCTACATTCTTAGTTAATCTGATGTAAACAATTTTAAAGGTTCTTTTATCATCAAAACTTTTATATTCAGCAACCTACTCCACTTGTCTTTCCCATTCAAGATAGTCATCTAGGGAACCTTGGCCAGTGAAGTCATCAAGTTTAATGCCACGATCATTGAACAGGCTATCGCACACCTATCAAAAGTAAACCAAACGACACTAACTAATGTAACTAGGGTAGTAAGGATCGAATCCTCAGGGAAGCAGTTAAACTCTATTAGTTCTAAAAAGCTTAAACTGTGTAAAGAGCCTTGGTCGAGAAGTATTGACTAGCTAACTGACTATTGACTAAATACTAACTAATTATTGGAAATGACGAAGAATTAAACCAATAAACTAAGCCTAGGGTCATTCGGGTCACCAAGAACAACTAATGGATTCACTAACAAAGATCGCTCAATCTCACAACTATCGTCAAATTAGGGCTCACTAATTCTCTCGAATCTAGACTCCCTCGAAACTCATCTAGCGGCTCTCGCTCATGCCTAGACTAATTCCGCCTATTATGTTCAGTGTCTTATTTGGTATGTTTACCTCTCGTCCTCGCTCGCTCGCCCTCGGCAATCAACTTATCCATTCACAACAAATATTCCCAGCAACCAAGAATT
>PYUH01000858.1:805680-892055 GCA_016808085.1 Suaeda aralocaspica
CCCTTTCAGCTGAAATCTTGATTAAATGCGCCCGCATGTATTGTTTGTGCGCCCGCATATGAACGTCAGAAGCTTTATTTTGCTTCCTTTTCTTCTTATTTCTTCATAAATTCTTTAAGGCTTGTTTTACACTTCTTGACACGCATTTCCATGCACCTTCATTCTTATCCCGTCTAAGCTTTCCGGCTTCGTTCTGAGCCTCGGTTTTCGTGCCTGAAATTACAAAACATACCAAAACCGAGCATAACAACCGTGGATGATAAAAATCAACTAAAATGCTCTAAAATTGCCGGAAATTAATCAAACTTGACGAGACGCTTCAAATTAGCTAAAGAACATCGAATGAGCTAAAACAAAGCCAGATTAACAACTTCTAGGCATAAAATTAACTCGAAACAAGGGGAAAAACACTATAAAAACCGCACATATCAATCATCAAACTTAGGCTTGCTTTTGGAACGTTTTTTATGGGAATATCAGGAAGAAGATGAGTGAGAACCGTCATCATTAACATGAACCCCACGAATATAATGCATAGATTGAGGATCAAATTTGTGTTGCAATTCTCGTGCCAAAACATCAATGCGGACATTATCTTGTTTCTGTCTCACGTCCATAGCATCTAGTTCAGTCATCATGTCGTGAATAAATTGTGTTAAATTAGCTTCCCCCATGATGGATCGGAAAAACTCTTAAATCTGATACCAAATTGATGCGGAATTTAAGTGGTACTTTCAAATAACACTCAAAACTCACGTGTAGATCAATCAAATTCCCACTCCTAGTCGAATTTAATTGAAAAATAACTAATTAGCAAACTCCTAAAACTAATTAATTAGGATCGTATTTCGATCTTCACTCCTGAATTCACGAACTTATGAAGAAAACTTGAACAAATTAATTCCTTAAATTTGCTCAAGAAATATCAGAAATTATTATTGAAAAATCAAAATCAATGCATAAACTTATATTGTTACAAAGAATTCTCAAAGCTATTTATAGAATAACCTAAGACTACATTCTAACAACTTTCTAAGACCCTAAGCAACCAAAAACACGAACAAAACAAGCTGAAATTCAGCCTACATGACTCATATATGACTCACAATATAAGAATGCCACATCATCACTACATCATGACCTTATCTTGCTAACAAACTCTAGTAAACCTTATCTAATCAAGAAAATATCCGAACAATTTAACTAAATAACTAATTAACAACATAATCATCGGAATTACAACCGAAAATCAAGCAATTTTCAAGATGCCAATGATTCTTGAAAAACGTCACAAAACTCACCATTGTGCTTCATCGTTATTTGCGCCAATTTGAAGAACTTCAAGAAATGCTTTAAGATTCAATATTTTAATCAAGAAACCTTCAAGAAAACAGGTTTGTTCCAAGTTTTAACATCTTCAACTTTGGAGAGATCCACCATGATACCTGCACTACTTATATTGTATCCAAGGAAAACAATCTTTTCCTGCAAGAAGTCATAATTTTCCAGATTCCCATATAATTTCTGCTCGTGTAACTTACTATACAATTGCCTCAAATGGTGTAGGTGCTCATGAATGTCTCTGCTATAAACAGGAATATCATCCAAATAGACAACAATAAACTTGTTTAGAAAAGGCCTTAATCCTCATTCATCAATCTCATGAACGAACAAGGTGCATTGCATAGACCAAAAGGCATCACCAACCACTCATATAGACCCTGTTTAGTCTTAAAAGTAGTCTTCCATTCATCCCCTTCATGAATTCTCATCTAATGATAGCCACTTCTCAGATCTATTTTCGAAAAAAAAACTTGTGCAATGTAGGACATCCAACATATCCATAAGTTTAGGCATATGAAATCTATATTTCATGGATATGTTATTTACTTCCCTAAAATCAATGCACATTCTCCAAGAGCCATCTTTCTTAGGCACTAGTAAAGCAAAAACTGCATATGGACTCATTGATTCAGGAACTAACCCTTTTTGCATCAATTCTTCAATCTGGCGCTGGAGTTCCTTAGATGCTTCATGATAAAATCTATAAGGAGGCTTATTAGGGATAGGCGCTCCAGGAATAAAACCAATAGCATGTTCAATTCCTCGAATTGGGGGAACCTCATCAGGCAACACATCAAGAAACACATCAACAAACTCTTCAAGTAAAGGAGTGAGGCGCAAATCTGTAGATCTTTTATCTGAAATTGTTTCCATTACAAAGAGAATATATGAAGGGTTTCCTTGTTCCACCTCCTTAACAAATTCCTTAGCCAAAAGGAATAAAGTAGCTTGTTTCTGGTCCTTCCCTGCATATGGAGTCAAGGGTAGGAGATTTATTCGTTTCTTACCCTTCAAAACAAAGTAAACTTTTGATTCTCCATTATGTTGCACCTTTCTATCATAATGCCATGGTCTTCAAAGGAGCAATTGGCACGCATTCATAGGCACAACATCACACCACAATTCGTCATTATATAGTCCAATTGAGAAATTAATTATTGCTTGCTTCTTTACTTCAATCCCCTTTGTATCATTCAGCCAACTAAATTTATAAGGACTACTATGGTCTCTTTGCGTCAATTTCAAGCTTTTTACCAGATCTTTTGGTGATACATTTGTGCAAGACCCACTATCAATAATTCACGAACTAACCCTTTTTGAATCAATTCATCAATTTGGCGATGGAGTTCCTTAGATGCTTCATGATCACATCTATAAGCAGGCTGATTAGGGCTAGGCGCTCCGGAATAAAATCAGTAGCATGTTCATGTAACACCCTTGATGTTCCTAACTTCCTACTTCTCATTTTTCCGGAAAACATATTAAATTAATAAGAATTATGTTTATTAAAACTACTAAATATGGAAAAACCAAGGTATTACCGCCACCATGATAACGACTAAGGCAATTATCAAAGCACTACAGCGGAAGTCTCAAAACCAAAACAATTGAAAAAATAAACTTCAAACAACTTCAAATTAAAAATCATCTTAATACTTATTACACTTCAGAACCATATTATTGGCCCTTAAAAACAAAACCAAAACTAATACTAAAAGTATTTACAAATCCAAACATCCAAAATAACTGTTAGTCTTCATAAGCAATTAAAATAAAGTAAAGCTACTAAAACATAGCAAGCGCTCTCACTCCATCCCATCATGAAATGACTCATGTCCACTTGTACCTGTAGCTTTTCTTTTATTAGACAACTACTCAGCATAAGTGGGTCATCGTAGGGCCAAGTCCTAGACAAAGTCATGAACACAAAACAAACAGTCAGCAAAGTTGAGTACATAACTACGAAAGACTATGCAGCAACAACAAGAAATAAAACATGCACTCAACTTACGTTTGACAACCTTTTTACCTGTACATGGACTCAATTAATTTATTTATCATATTTAAAATTATGGATCCTGCATCGAACGGGTTTCCTCCTTAAAAATCATCTCCCTATTGGGCACCAATTTGGGAGCAACACTAAGAAGGTTTTACTATGTCACATAAAGTGACGGATATCCAGCGCATTAGAAATAGAAAAGAGTACAACGTCTTGTACTCCAATTAGAAGTCATAGATCACTGTTCCATACGACTCCCCCCATTATTCATACTCAAGGTATATATGTTCCAAGAGTTTTGATGCAAGTCCTCTTACACTTTACGTGATTTAACAGGTTTAGAAATTTTATGACTCCCATGCAACATCACATAAAGACATGCATCAAATCACATAAGCCAATTTAATTATCTTCAAATTAAGGTGATTCCAAATTAATCTTATGTGTGTCCTTTAATTAAACTGAACTTCCTTTACCACACATTAACTGTGAGTGGCTAATAACTTAATGAGCTCCAATACTTGCATGGTAACTATTGTTGTATGAAAACTCAATGAGCTCCAAGTAATCCTCCCAATTCCCTTGAAAGTCCATTACACAAGCCCTTAGCATGTCCTCTAAGGTTTGTATGGTTTTCTCTGTTTGTCCATCAGTTGCTGGATGGAAAGCTGTACTCATCTTCAAGGTTGTGCCAAAGTTCTTCTGAACACTTTTCCAAAATTTCGAAAGAAACCTAGAATCCTTATCCCACACAATATCCTTTGGAACTCCATGTAGCCTCAAAACATATTTTATGTAATCCTTTGCAAGTTGTTCCATTTTCCAAGTCTCTTTCATGGGTATAAACACTACTGACTTAGTAAGTCTATCCACCACTACCCATATGGTATCATTCTGGTTCTTAAACTTTGGCAAACAAGTCACAAAGTCCATCGAAATGTAATCCCATTTCCATCCTGGTATTTCAAGTGGTTGGACTTCTCCTTGAGGTCTCTTATGCTCAAATTTAACCTTCAGACAAGTAAGGCATTTAATCACAAATTCAGCCACTTCTCTCTTCATCCTAGGCCACCAATACCTCTTCTTTAGATACTTGTAATGTTTATCACTTCCAGGATGCACTGAATACGGGGTATTATGACCTTCTTCCATGATTCTTCGCTTTAAATCCTCACATTTCTGTCGTACACACCACCTTCCCTTATACCTTAAGCTTCCATCCTCATGAATCTCAAAATCCATAGGCTTCCCTGCTTTTAACTTTTCCTTAATTCTGTCCATTTTCACATCTCCGTCCTGGTTCTTCTTAATTTCCTCGAGTATTGTTTGTTAGATACTAAGATTTAAAAGAATTCCTTCCAACTCTACGTCCTTCACTATTTCCAAACTCAATCTATCTATGTCCTTACATAGTTCATTAGCAACCACCAAGGTCTTCACTCCATGTTTTGTTTTACGACTTAGAGCATCGGCTACCATATTGGCTTTCCCTTCATGGTATTGGATATCTAGGTCATAATCCTTGATAAACTCAGGCCATCTCCTTTGTCTCATATTCAAATCCTTTTGAGTGAAAAAGTACTTTAAACTCTTGTTGTATGTGTATATCGTACATTTCAACCCATACAAGTAATGTCTCTATATTTTCAAAGCAAACACTATTGCTGCTAACTCTAGATCAAGAGTAGGGTAGTTAACCTCATATGGTTTCAATTGTCTTGAAGCATAAGCTATCACTTTTCTATTTTGCATTAATACACACCTTGAACCATTTTTAGAAGCATCACTATACACATCATAAGAGTCATTTCCATCTAACATGGTCGGCACAGGAGCTGTACTCAAACGCTCTTTCAAGGTCTGAAATGCCTCTTCACACTTATTAATCCACTCTTTCTTCATTAATGAAGTCATTGGTTTAGCAGTCCTCGAAAAGTCCTTCACGGACCTCCTATAGTAACTTACTAACCCTAAGAAACTCCGTACATCCGTCACATTCTTCGGTGTAGGCCATTCATTACCTGCTTCAATTTTGGCTGGGTCTACTTCAACTCCCTCTTTAGACACAATATTCCCTAAGAACGCTACTTTCTCTAACCAGAACTCACATTTTGAGAACTTAGCATACAACTCATTCTCCCTTAAGGTCATCAAAATTGTCGTCAAATGTTCCACATGTTCTTCTTTACTCTTAGAATACACCAAGATGTCATCAATGAAAACGACCACAAAGTTATCCAAAAATCGTTGGAAGATTCTATTCATTAGATCAATAAAAATTGCTGGCGCATTGGTTAACCCAAAAGGCATAACAGTGAACTCATAGTGTCCATACCTAGTGCGAAAAGCAGTCTTTGGTATGTCCTCATTAGTAATCATCAATTGATGGTATCCTGACCTCAAGTCAATTTTAGAAAAACACAGTAGCTCCTTTCAATTGATCAAACAAGTCATCAATTCTGGGTAATGGATACTTATTCTTGATCGTCACCTTATTCAACTCCCTATAGTCAATACATAAACTTAAACTCCCATCTTTCTTCTTCACGAACAATACTGGTGCTCTCCAAGGTGAAGCACTAGGCCTAATGTAACCATTTTTCAACAAATCATGTAACTGTTCCTTCAACTCACTCATTTCTGCAGGCGCCATCCTATAGGGTGCTTTGGAAATAGGTGCTGTTCCTGGGACTAAGTCTATGGTAAAGTCAATTTCCCGCTTAGGTAGCATTCTCGGAATCTCCTACGGAAATATGTCAAGAAAGTCCCTCACTACTTCAACATCCTCAGGTTTAGTAGTCTCAACATGATCCACATCTCTCATACTACAAAGGTAGATTGGAAAACCTTTCTTCACAAACCTAGTAAACCTCATTACTGACACTATTTTATTGTGTTTCGCTCTTCCTGCCCTCCAATAGCTCACCTTCTTACCCTTATTCATCAACGAGATCTTTTGTGGTTCACATAGAATCTCGGTCTTATGTTTACTCAACCAATCCATCCCTAGGATCACTTCTAAGTCACCTAAATCTAACTCGATTTGGTTAGCCTTAAACTCAACTCCCTTAATTTCAATAGGAACATCTTGAAATCTCCTTGAACATTGCACTTCTTGTCCTGAAGGTAACACTATTGACATATCTACAACTTCTACCTTTCCCAACACAGGTTTTAACTTTTCTGGGATTTAAGTGGAAACAAAATAGTATGTTGCACTCGAATCAAACAAAACTTTAACAGGAAGAGAGTGAATAGAAAAAGTACTAGTGATCACATCTTTACTAGCATCCGCTTCACTTCGAGCCATCACATTCAGCTTTCCAGTGTTTGAGGTCTTAGTCTGTCCTCCTCTATTCCCACTCACATTCCTGCATCCGGCTTGAGATGTCACATTTCCTCCCATATTTCCTTAGAAACCCTTTTGTTGTCCCCCAACTGAATTCCCCCTAACTTGAGAATTTTGTCCCTTCTTTCCTAACCGACAAGTCACTGGGTTCCCTGCACAGTCCTTCCCTGGGTGATTGTTGGGATACTTTTTACAAAAGTACAATCACCCTCCTTGACTAGCCACCTGAGTCCTATTCCCATTTCCGGAATTAGGCTACCCAAAGTTTCCCCTACTACCCTGGAAGTTGTTGTTTAAACGAGGTCTCTTGTATCCACCATGATTCACTTGTTGGTTGAAGTTTCCTCCATCATCCTTCCTTTACTCCCTCGTCTAGTTTTCCTTCTGTACCTCCTTCTTCTTTTGGTCTATGGCATACAAGTGTGCAGCTCTACCATATAAGTCATTTAAGGATTCAAAGATTTGTCCAGCTAGTTGTGACTGTAAATCTAAGGGTAACCCTCTCTCAAAACGACTAGCCTTCAACATCTCAGTTGCTACAGCCTTAGGAGGAAACCTAGACAACTCTATACACTTAGAGTAGTAGTCAGTAACAGACATACTCCCCATCTTAAGTTCTAGAAACTCCTCAGCCTTCTGTTTCTAAAGAAACACAGGGTAGAACTTATTATGAATCTGTTCCTAAAACATTTCCCAATTAAATCCTGGTAAAGCCCTTATTACAGCCTCATTTTGTGATCACCATAAATCAGCTTCTCCTCTAAGATAGTAAACATCATGGTTCACCTTAAGCTCCTCTGGACACTCTATTGCCAGAAAAAACTTATTAAACTCTCTCAACAATCCCTCTAGAACACTTGGATTGTGCTCTCCTTGGTAAATGGGTGGCTTGCTTTGAGAAATTTTCTTGAAGAGTTCCCCAGCAGGGTCACTACCATTTCCATTTCCTCTTGCAGCTAACTGTTCTGCTACAATAGCTAATTGCCTCTTTACTTCATTCAGCTGATTGTTGTTACGTTCACCATTCTATTTCTCCTGAAGAGGGAAAGACCTTTGTATTAAATTAAGTCTAACTGTAAGTTAGGACAACATAGGCTTAGATCATAAAACACTTTCTCATTTCATCTCATAAAAGAAGTTTCATTCTTTTAGAGTGAATGACTCACATTGTCTTGATTGTTTACACAAACATTAAAATAAGAATAAAGCACATAAGAAATAAAAATAATTCCCTTGGTTCTATTCTACTTGAGGCTTTAAATCATAAAATAAATTTATTACTCAACTCTTCTCATTATTTCTTATGGCTGACTGCCACTTATTCAAACTAAGGTAAACAATAACTTAAACTGTTCAACTAAACGTTAGAAACATTAGACATCGATAGTTAACTATATCTAAACAAAGTCTCTACACATTAACATTATCCTTCTTGTCTCTTGACATAACATATTTCCTTGGTAAGAACTCAGGGTCATTCTTAGTGTCATCCTTCATTTCTTCATTGGTTTCTTCTTCTTATCCTTCCATTTCCTCCTCAGGATCTGATTCTTCTTTCTCTTCTTCAGATTCGGATACCAAGTCAACATATACCGGGATTATTGGATCTGGTTCTCACTTTCGTAACATGAACTATCCTCTGATTCACCAGTCTTCACCCGTAGGAGTTTCCTCTACCATTTGGTTTTCACTTCCTTGGCTACCCTCTGGGCTTAGTGCGGGCGGGGTCTTCTCATTTGCATTCATTTGTTGATACTCATGTTCCTCCTTTGCAATATACCCCTCCAAGAACCTCTAATCACAACCCCACTGGCCAACATTATCCTTATACTTAGAATAGTTTGGAAGGCCTCCAAGAAAATGAAAATCACTAAACTTTGCTTAATTTCTAAGTAGGGTGAACGGTCGGGTAAACACCTAACAATCAAGGCTGCTACATGGTCAGGCTGATCCCATTGTGGTAACTTCAACACCGTACTCATGTATCAACAGTAGAACCGTATCTTCCAGACGTATTGAGGCGGACTTTCATAGTCTTTCTTCTCCAATGTTCCTATTTGAATATATTTACTAGGCATACTATGTGTCATCCTGCACAAAACATAAAACTAATGGTCCATCCTTCCCAAAACAAAACAAAACAACAAAAACTAAAAGTTCTACAAAAAGAGGTCTTGTGGCTAACATACAATTTTCTTTACACCCAACTATTCACATAAACATCACCTTAAACATGAACTTTAATGCATGAAAGAACAGAAACAAAGTCTATCCTACATGCCCAAACTTCCTACCCAAGCTCACCACATGGTATTAAAGCAATAACACATAATACATACCCGAATTCCTTACATAACTACACACATAATTTATTTATTTTTCAAAGTCTTTTGAAAATTACTATTTTTAGAAAAATTTCAATTTCAAAAAGTTTCCAAAATAAGAATTCCTCTTTCCAAAAATAAAACTTAGGGTACCCCAAAAAAAAATTTATTTTATTTCAAAACCTAAGCTCTGATACCACTTTGTAACACCCTAAATTTTCCTAACTTCCGACTTCTCATTTTTTCGGAAAACATATTAAATTAATTAGAATTATATTTATTAAAACTACTAAATATAGAAAAACCAAGGTATTACCGCCACCGGATAACGGCTAAGGCAATTATCAAAGCGCTACAGCGGAAGTGTCAAAACAAAAACAATTGAAAACTAAACTTCAAATTAAAAATCAACTTTAAACTTATTACACTTATGAACCATATTAATGGCCCTTAAAAACCAAACCAAAAGTAATATTAAAAGTGTTTACAAATCCAAACATCCAAAATAACTGTTAGTCTTCATAAGCAATTAAAATAAAGTAAAGCTGCTAAAACATAGCAACCGCTCTCACTCCATCCCATCATGAAATGACTCATGTCCACTTGTACCTGTAGCTTTTCTTTTACTAGACAACTATTCAGCATAAGTGGGTTATCGTAGGGCCAAATCCTAGACAAAGTCATGAACACAAAACAAACAGTCAGCAAAGTTGAGTACATAACTACGAAAGACTATGCAGCAACAACAAGATATAAAACATGCACTCAACTTACGTTTGACAACCTTTTTACCTGTACATGGACTCAATTAATTTATTTATCATATTTAAAATTATGGATCCTGCATCGAACGGGTTTCCTCCTTAAAAATCATCTCCCTATTGGGCACCAATTTGGGAGCAACACTAAGAAGGTTTTACTATGTCACATAAAGTGACGGATATCCAGCGCATTAGAAATAGAAAAGAGTACAACGTCTTGTACTCCAATTAGAAGTCATAGATCACTGTTCCATACGACTCCCCCCATTATTCATACTCAAGGTATATATGTTCCAAGAGTTTTGATGCAAGTCCTCTTACACTTTACGTGATTTAACAGGTTTAGAAATTTTATGACTCCCATGCAACATCACATAAAGACATGCATCAAATCACATAAGCCAATTTAATTATCTTCAAATTAAGGTGATTCCAAATTAATCTTATGTGTGTCCTTTAATTAAACTGAACTTCCTTTACCACACATTAACTGTGAGTGGCTAATAACTTAATGAGCTCCAATACTTGCATGGTAACTATTGTTGTATGAAAACTCAATGAGCTCCAAGTGATCCTCCCAATTCCCTTGAAAGTCCATTACACAAGCCCTTAGCATGTCCTCTAAGGTTTGTATGGTTTTCTCTGTTTGTCCATCAGTTGCTGGATGGAAAGCTGTACTCATCTTCAAGGTTGTGCCAAAGTTCTTCTGAACACTTTTCCAAAATTTCGAAAGAAACCTAGAATCCTTATCCCACACAATATCCTTTGGAACTCCATGTAGCCTCAAAACATATTTTATGTAATCCTTTGCAAGTTGTTCCATTTTCCAAGTCTCTTTCATGGGTATAAACACTACTGACTTAGTAAGTCTATCCACCACTACCCATATGGTATCATTCTGGTTCTTAAACTTTGGCAAACAAGTCACAAAGTCCATCGAAATGTAATCCCATTTCCATCCTGGTATTTCAAGTGGTTGGACTTCTCCTTGAGGTCTCTTATGCTCAAATTTAACCTTCAGACAAGTAAGGCATTTAATCACAAATTCAGCCACTTCTCTCTTCATCCTAGGCCACCAATACCTCTTCTTTAGATACTTGTAATGTTTATCACTTCCAGGATGCACTGAATACGGGGTATTATGACCTTCTTCCATGATTCTTCGCTTTAAATCCTCACATTTCTGTCGTACACACCACCTTCCCTTATACCTTAAGCTTCCATCCTCATGAATCTCAAAATCCATAGGCTTCCCTGCTTTTAACTTTTCCTTAATTCTGTCCATTTTCACATCTCCGTCCTGGTTCTTCTTAATTTCCTCGAGTATTGTTTGTTAGATACTAAGATTTAAAAGAATTCCTTCCAACTCTACGTCCTTCACTATTTCCAAACTCAATCTATCTATGTCCTTACATAGTTCATTAGCAACCACCAAGGTCTTCACTCCATGTTTTGTTTTACGACTTAGAGCATCGGCTACCATATTGGCTTTCCCTTCATGGTATTGGATATCTAGGTCATAATCCTTGATAAACTCAGGCCATCTCCTTTGTCTCATATTCAAATCCTTTTGAGTGAAAAAGTACTTTAAACTCTTGTTGTATGTGTATATCGTACATTTCAACCCATACAAGTAATGTCTCTATATTTTCAAAGCAAACACTATTGCTGCTAACTCTAGATCAAGAGTAGGGTAGTTAACCTCATATGGTTTCAATTGTCTTGAAGCATAAGCTATCACTTTTCTATTTTGCATTAATACACACCTTGAACCATTTTTAGAAGCATCACTATACACATCATAAGAGTCATTTCCATCTAACATGGTCGGCACAGGAGCTGTACTCAAACGCTCTTTCAAGGTCTGAAATGCCTCTTCACACTTATTAATCCACTCTTTCTTCATTAATGAAGTCATTGGTTTAGCAGTCCTCGAAAAGTCCTTCACGGACCTCCTATAGTAACTTACTAACCCTAAGAAACTCCGTACATCCGTCACATTCTTCGGTGTAGGCCATTCATTACCTGCTTCAATTTTGGCTGGGTCTACTTCAACTCCCTCTTTAGACACAATATTCCCTAAGAACGCTACTTTCTCTAACCAGAACTCACATTTTGAGAACTTAGCATACAACTCATTCTCCCTTAAGGTCATCAAAATTGTCGTCAAATGTTCCACATGTTCTTCTTTACTCTTAGAATACACCAAGATGTCATCAATGAAAACGACCACAAAGTTATCCAAAAATCGTTGGAAGATTCTATTCATTAGATCAATAAAAATTGCTGGCGCATTGGTTAACCCAAAAGGCATAACAGTGAACTCATAGTGTCCATACCTAGTGCGAAAAGCAGTCTTTGGTATGTCCTCATTAGTAATCATCAATTGATGGTATCCTGACCTCAAGTCAATTTTAGAAAAACACAGTAGCTCCTTTCAATTGATCAAACAAGTCATCAATTCTGGGTAATGGATACTTATTCTTGATCGTCACCTTATTCAACTCCCTATAGTCAATACATAAACTTAAACTCCCATCTTTCTTCTTCACGAACAATACTGGTGCTCTCCAAGGTGAAGCACTAGGCCTAATGTAACCATTTTTCAACAAATCATGTAACTGTTCCTTCAACTCACTCATTTCTGCAGGCGCCATCCTATAGGGTGCTTTGGAAATAGGTGCTGTTCCTGGGACTAAGTCTATGGTAAAGTCAATTTCCCGCTTAGGTAGCATTCTCGGAATCTCCTACGGAAATATGTCAAGAAAGTCCCTCACTACTTCAACATCCTCAGGTTTAGTAGTCTCAACATGATCCACATCTCTCATACTACAAAGGTAGATTGGAAAACCTTTCTTCACAAACCTAGTAAACCTCATTACTGACACTATTTTATTGTGTTTCGCTCTTCCTGCCCTCCAATAGCTCACCTTCTTACCCTTATTCATCAACGAGATCTTTTGTGGTTCACATAGAATCTCGGTCTTATGTTTACTCAACCAATCCATCCCTAGGATCACTTCTAAGTCACCTAAATCTAACTCGATTTGGTTAGCCTTAAACTCAACTCCCTTAATTTCAATAGGAACATCTTGAAATCTCCTTGAACATTGCACTTCTTGTCCTGAAGGTAACACTATTGACATATCTACAACTTCTACCTTTCCCAACACAGGTTTTAACTTTTCTGGGATTTAAGTGGAAACAAAATAGTATGTTGCACTCGAATCAAACAAAACTTTAACAGGAAGAGAGTGAATAGAAAAAGTACTAGTGATCACATCTTTACTAGCATCCGCTTCACTTCGAGCCATCACATTCAGCTTTCCAGTGTTTGAGGTCTTAGTCTGTCCTCCTCTATTCCCACTCACATTCCTGCATCCGGCTTGAGATGTCACATTTCCTCCCATATTTCCTTAGAAACCCTTTTGTTGTCCCCCAACTGAATTCCCCCTAACTTGAGAATTTTGTCCCTTCTTTCCTAACCGACAAGTCACTGGGTTCCCTGCACAGTCCTTCCCTGGGTGATTGTTGGGATACTTTTTACAAAAGTACAATCACCCTCCTTGACTAGCCACCTGAGTCCTATTCCCATTTCCGGAATTAGGCTACCCAAAGTTTCCCCTACTACCCTGGAAGTTGTTGTTTAAACGAGGTCTCTTGTATCCACCATGATTCACTTGTTGGTTGAAGTTTCCTCCATCATCCTTCCTTTACTCCCTCGTCTAGTTTTCCTTCTGTACCTCCTTCTTCTTTTGGTCTATGGCATACAAGTGTGCAGCTCTACCATATAAGTCATTTAAGGATTCAAAGATTTGTCCAGCTAGTTGTGACTGTAAATCTAAGGGTAACCCTCTCTCAAAACGACTAGCCTTCAACATCTCAGTTGCTACAGCCTTAGGAGGAAACCTAGACAACTCTATACACTTAGAGTAGTAGTCAGTAACAGACATACTCCCCATCTTAAGTTCTAGAAACTCCTCAGCCTTCTGTTTCTAAAGAAACACAGGGTAGAACTTATTATGAATCTGTTCCTAAAACATTTCCCAATTAAATCCTGGTAAAGCCCTTATTACAGCCTCATTTTGTGATCACCATAAATCAGCTTCTCCTCTAAGATAGTAAACATCATGGTTCACCTTAAGCTCCTCTGGACACTCTATTGCCAGAAAAAACTTATTAAACTCTCTCAACAATCCCTCTAGAACACTTGGATTGTGCTCTCCTTGGTAAATGGGTGGCTTGCTTTGAGAAATTTTCTTGAAGAGTTCCCCAGCAGGGTCACTACCATTTCCATTTCCTCTTGCAGCTAACTGTTCTGCTACAATAGCTAATTGCCTCTTTACTTCATTCAGCTGATTGTTGTTACGTTCACCATTCTATTTCTCCTGAAGAGGGAAAGACCTTTGTATTAAATTAAGTCTAACTGTAAGTTAGGACAACATAGGCTTAGATCATAAAACACTTTCTCATTTCATCTCATAAAAGAAGTTTCATTCTTTTAGAGTGAATGACTCACATTGTCTTGATTGTTTACACAAACATTAAAATAAGAATAAAGCACATAAGAAATAAAAATAATTCCCTTGGTTCTATTCTACTTGAGGCTTTAAATCATAAAATAAATTTATTACTCAACTCTTCTCATTATTTCTTATGGCTGACTGCCACTTATTCAAACTAAGGTAAACAATAACTTAAACTGTTCAACTAAACGTTAGAAACATTAGACATCGATAGTTAACTATATCTAAACAAAGTCTCTACACATTAACATTATCCTTCTTGTCTCTTGACATAACATATTTCCTTGGTAAGAACTCAGGGTCATTCTTAGTGTCATCCTTCATTTCTTCATTGGTTTCTTCTTCTTATCCTTCCATTTCCTCCTCAGGATCTGATTCTTCTTTCTCTTCTTCAGATTCGGATACCAAGTCAACATATACCGGGATTATTGGATCTGGTTCTCACTTTCGTAACATGAACTATCCTCTGATTCACCAGTCTTCACCCGTAGGAGTTTCCTCTACCATTTGGTTTTCACTTCCTTGGCTACCCTCTGGGCTTAGTGCGGGCGGGGTCTTCTCATTTGCATTCATTTGTTGATACTCATGTTCCTCCTTTGCAATATACCCCTCCAAGAACCTCTAATCACAACCCCACTGGCCAACATTATCCTTATACTTAGAATAGTTTGGAAGGCCTCCAAGAAAATGAAAATCACTAAACTTTGCTTAATTTCTAAGTAGGGTGAACGGTCGGGTAAACACCTAACAATCAAGGCTGCTACATGGTCAGGCTGATCCCATTGTGGTAACTTCAACACCGTACTCATGTATCAACAGTAGAACCGTATCTTCCAGACGTATTGAGGCGGACTTTCATAGTCTTTCTTCTCCAATGTTCCTATTTGAATATATTTACTAGGCATACTATGTGTCATCCTGCACAAAACATAAAACTAATGGTCCATCCTTCCCAAAACAAAACAAAACAACAAAAACTAAAAGTTCTACAAAAAGAGGTCTTGTGGCTAACATACAATTTTCTTTACACCCAACTATTCACATAAACATCACCTTAAACATGAACTTTAATGCATGAAAGAACAGAAACAAAGTCTATCCTACATGCCCAAACTTCCTACCCAAGCTCACCACATGGTATTAAAGCAATAACACATAATACATACCCGAATTCCTTACATAACTACACACATAATTTATTTATTTTTCAAAGTCTTTTGAAAATTACTATTTTTAGAAAAATTTCAATTTCAAAAAGTTTCCAAAATAAGAATTCCTCTTTCCAAAAATAAAACTTAGGGTACCCCAAAAAAAAATTTATTTTATTTCAAAACCTAAGCTCTGATACCACTTTGTAACACCCTAAATTTTCCTAACTTCCGACTTCTCATTTTTTCGGAAAACATATTAAATTAATTAGAATTATATTTATTAAAACTACTAAATATAGAAAAACCAAGGTATTACCGCCACCGGATAACGGCTAAGGCAATTATCAAAGCGCTACAGCGGAAGTGTCAAAACAAAAACAATTGAAAACTAAACTTCAAATTAAAAATCAACTTTAAACTTATTACACTTATGAACCATATTAATGGCCCTTAAAAACCAAACCAAAAGTAATATTAAAAGTGTTTACAAATCCAAACATCCAAAATAACTGTTAGTCTTCATAAGCAATTAAAATAAAGTAAAGCTGCTAAAACATAGCAAGCGCTCTCACTCCATCCCATCATGAAATGACTCATGTCCACTTGTACCTGTAGCTTTTCTTTTACTAGACAACTATTCAGCATAAGTGGGTTATCATAGGGTCAAATCCTAGACAAAGTCATGAACACAAAACAAACAGTCAGCAAAGTTGAGTATATAACTACGAAAGACTATGCAGCAACAACAAGATATAAAACATGCACTCAACTTACGTTTGACAACCTTTTTACCTGTACATGGACTCAATTAATTTATTTATCATATTTAAAATTATGGATCCTGCATCGAACGGGTTTCCTCCTTAAAAATCATCACCCTATTGGGCACCAACTTGGGAGCAACTCCAAGAAGTTATTTATGTGACAGATATCCAGCGCATTAAAAAATAGAAAAAAGTACAATGTCTTGTACTCCAATTAGAAGTCATAGATCACTATTCCATACGACTCCCCCCATTGTTCATACTCAAAGTATATACGTTCCAAAAGTTTTGATACAAGTCCTCTTACAATTACATGATTTAACAGGTTTAGAAATGTTATGACTCCCATGCAACATCACATAAAGACATGCATCAAATCACATAAGTCAATTCAATTATCTTCAAATTAAGGTGATTCCAAATTAATCTTATTTGTGTACTTCAATTAAACTGAACTTCCTTTACCACACATTAACTGTGAGTGGCTAATAACTTACTTCCTTCTTGACCACACATTAAACTGTGAGTGGCAATATGTCTAAAAATAATTGCTCATAACTTCTTTTAATTATGTGAATAAAAATTCACAACTATCTTTCTTGTTGATTAAGTAACTAACCAACTTAAAAATAACTTTCTTCCTTAAACAATAAATTATTGGCCAAAACAATCTGATCATTACATTCCAATTCAAGCTTATAAAGATTCAACCTTCTAATTAACATAGAATGCCATCATACTTTAAGAGCATGCTACTAATAAAATTGCCATGCGCATAAATTCATGATTCAAAACAAGCATACAAGATTTCATGTAATCAAGAACTGCTCAAGCATGCATTCTAACTCTTGTGTTTGTCTTTAGTACTTACATACCTTGTAAAGTAACTATGCTCCGCCACAACTTCTAAAAGTGGACTAGTTCAAAGTCTCTTACATAAGGAAAAACCGAAACTAAATTAAAACCTTGTTGACTAAATTCTACAACAACCATAACTAACTTCTATATTGGAAACTTTGTCCAAAACTTCCCTATATGTAATCTATTCAATTCCGTACTTCACTTTTCTTTTCTATTGCAATACTACTTAGCTTTCGGGATTTATTTACGCTTTATAAAACCTTAGTAAAATTTTTATGCCACCTTAGAGAAGTGGATAACAATCTAAATTTATCAAAACTCCTTAAAAACTTCCGAAAACAACACAAATCGATCATACAATGTATTACTTAGCTTATATTATCAATTTATGCTAATTACATACATTAAAATCCTAATTAATTAATTTATAAAATCTTGACAGCATGTCAAACAGGCTTAAAATCACTTTTAAACTTCATAAAACATACTAAAATTTATATATATCAATATAGAATTGATGTGTGATCATACTAGTACAATTTGGACACTATATTCATTAGAACATCATTAAATCCCTGATACGAGGCCCTTCAGAAAATACAAACTAATTCAATTCAAATATAAGAGATTTATGCTGAAAACTCATATCTGAAGTAAACGATAGAGGATTTCAAGGTCAAATACAGCACTTATGTTTTCAATAAAGCCTAATTGTTGAACATGACATAGAGAAGTTATAGGACATATATGTTCAGGGTTAAATAACATTCAAATTTCCAGAATAGAGCAAAACATTCAAATAACAAGACATTATTGACAAGTTTGTAGGCTATACTTAACAAGTTCACCCACTACCACCATCTTGAATTGATTATACTTTTTGAGTCAAAGGCTCGAAGCTTGGAAGTCTCAAGGCACAAGAAAATATGGAGCAGGGCAGGGAGGAAGGAGGAGGGATAAACTTTCGTTTGTACGAGGAATTTCTGATTCATCATTGAGATAAAGAAAAGTTATATACACATGGAAGGTGAATAAAATTCATGTTAGAGGGCAACTCAAGGTATAGCTAAATGGAAATCAACAAACACAAACCTGATTTCACCTGATTTCCAATGAATAGTCATTATCTTGGTCCTATAAGAAGCAAAAAATTAATTAAGAAAGAGAGAAGTAATTATTCACCGAGACTAAACAAATAAAACATTGTAACACAAACTCAACAACTTACAAAGATAATAATATAGGTTAATTATATATGGTAATCACTCTGTAGTATTATTGAATAGTTCCATCAGTTAATAGTTCAATTTAGGATTTGACTAATTCTACCCTGAACAAACAAGACAATTTACAATTTATAGCAAGCAAGACTAACTATAAATAACAAATCACTCACATGATTGGTCTAAGAATAACAACATAGCATATAGCTCATTGAATCATCACAAACTCAATAAAAAGCATGGGCAAGGGTATCAAATTTATCTGACTAAAGCAATCTTTCCTAAAGCTCCACGCAGATTTATGACAAACTCAATAAGAAGCATGAGTAAGGGTGTTAAATAACAAGCACTAAGATAGCCACGCAAATTGCACCACAACAGTCTCAAAATAGCCACGAAACAGCACAAAAAAAGAAAAACTAAAATTGCCATGGAAAATATTGTTACCATCAGGACTATATAAGTTCGTGTAAGACTGATGATAGTTGAATATAGATATGGTAAAGATATTCCAGCAAATTGAATGCATTCTGCATGCAGTTTATAAGTAGAATACCTGGAGCAGCTGCAGCAACATTATCATCCACTTATCTAACAATTGAATCAGCCCTGGCAGCAGGCCTAGGAGGCTTGGGTGGAGCAGCTGCCCTGTGCATTGCTTGTGAAACCCAGCGCATAAGAGGAGTCAAAGCTCCAGTCTGGTATCTTTGGTACCCCATCAAATAAGTTAGGTATTTGCAGAACTTATATTTAACCAAACGAACAAGTGTGTAGGTATCCAACAAACACAGACAGAAAAAATAGTTCAGAACAGCATGTCTTTCAAGTCCCTTTACAAATGAATTGTGGAAATGAAAGGGAAAAGTAGTCTGAGGGAAGAACCAAACACTAATTCAGTCATTAATATGAAAAAGTAATTTGAGTAAAGAGTGGTGAAGTACTAAAATTTAAGAACTGCATAGACATACATCAGAAAAGAAGCATAAGGTAAGACACATATTGTAATATTTCACCATGTCCTCAAGCAAACATTCATGCCACAGAGCCAAATTTACACCTACAAGTAGACGATAAATGCGAAGAACACAAGCAAAGCAAGCCTTTGTCTTGAACCATGTTGGATGAATATGAAAATTACAGCTGCCAGCTTTATTATGAGCAGCAAGTGAAGTTGGAACGCAATCTAAAATCTTCATGCTCCAATCTGTCTTTGAGGTCCAATCTGCTGCGCTTGCTGCTGTTGTTGGTGCTGTATACCTGTCTGGTTTTGCTCCCCACTAGTAGTTCTAGCTTCAAAAGAGGTAGTTCTCCGATTACAATTGTGTAAAAAAAATAATTGCCATCAATCTTGATTATCATGTAGAACAGGCACATTATACCCTTTCAATTTCTACTTACTTATATGTCTACAACTCAGAACTCTCAACTCGGTTCATAAATAAAAAGTTGCGAATTAAACTTGCATTAAAGTTAACACAATGAATCTAATATAATTAAAGTTAACACAATGACTCTAATCACATAATTACAATTACACAAATAAACACAATCAAATTAATCATTTACTCCGTATTATTTATCATTTTGTAAACACAAATAGATATAAATTTTAACATACCAATATAGCTCATTCAATCATTCATACCAAAATCACTAATACACAATTAATTTTGATGATTTAATAAACAAATTCAACAGCAAGAATTTTAAAAAAAAAAAATAGATAAGAATAAACATAAACATATAATATTCATCATATGCAAAATTTCAAAATTTCACCTTTAATTAAAAAAAAAAAAACAGATCAAATAATCATAAATTTAAACAAAAAAAAAATTAAATCAACAAGAATTTTAAATTCAGAGTAATTTAAACCAAAAGATCACTAAGTCGGATTAAATTATTATCACATATTCACAAAATCATAAAGTATATGTCAATTAATGAAAAAAAATTAAAGTTAAATATTTTACCTTAAAATAAAAGAGAAAAATCAGATTTTAAACTAATCTAACTTAAAGTTTAAAACACAAACTGTCTATGAACCGCCCTAAACGAAGCCGCACCGTCGCAGCCTTCGCTGGAGACGAAGAGTCGAAGACCACTAAATGAGCCGAAAACGAAGACTGACGAAGAAGGCGACACGTGAAGACGAATAATTGGACGAATTGACGACGAGGCGAGGCGTGGAGTGAGCTGCGGTGGGTGCCCGGTGGGATCCCGGATCTGTCACTTTTGAGAGAGGTAAGATTGAGAGAGGAGAGAGAAAGTAAGGGTTTGGTTGAGGATAAGGAATTGGAGGTTTTGGTTGATTGAGTTTTTCCCTTTCGCTTTCACGCATTTTCAGTGGTTCATTTTTCTTTTTTCAAAATGAGGTAGCACATGTCACCCTTGTGCTACTCCTCTAGCTCCGCCATTAGGTAGAATGAAGCAAAGTAGTATTGTAGATTTTAGGGGGAAAATATGTAAAGGGGGAAATTATAAGAAAGAATAAAAAATGCCTTATACATTTAGCCGCCGGGTTTGATGCCTTTCTTATCATGAATTTATAAGATTTGTAAGAATCAAGGTTTCATGAATTTCTAAGATTCGTAAGAATCAAGGTTGTGTAATCTGAAATCTGTAATCTTAGTCGTAAGACGATCAGGGCAGATTCGTATGAATCGTGAATATGTACTCATAATTTAAGAGTCGTATAAACATTATAACTTTAAGAATATTAACATCAGTATGATATTTTCAGATTATACGACTCTTAAATTATGAGTACATATTCACGATTCATACGAATCTGCCCTGATCGTCTTACGACTAAGATTACAGATTTCAGATTACACAACCTTGATTCTTACGAATCTTAGAAATTCATGAAACCTTGATTCTTACGAATCTTATAAATTCATGATAAGAAAGGCATCAAACCCGGCGGCTAAATGTATAAGGCATTTTTTAATTACCTTACCATCTACGAAGAAAGATTCTATTGCAATTGTCCAATAAAAATACAAAGCAGAAAACTAAGTACTTTAGGAAATGGCTGATGGTAAATCGTTGCTACAGTTGTTGCTACATGTTCACACCGTATGATTGTCTTTACTTATCTATTGCAACTGTTTTTGAGAAATCGTTGCTAAAGTTGTTGTCATAAGGTCATCCGTTGCTATAGACGTTGCCATAAGGTGAACCGTTGCCAAAGAGGTTGCAAATGTTTTTTTATCTAGCAGTGCTTAGCAATTTTTAGAAAAAAAAGTTTGAAAAGTGAATTCTATATAAATGTACTAGATCACAATTTGATATAATTAATTCGCACTACATTTTTGAAAATGAATTTATGCAAAATATAATTAGTAAAAACATTTCCTAATCATAATTAAAAATATTAGAATTTTAAATTACATTAAGTTAATTCACAATATATATAAAGAGATCGAGTATCTTAAGGTAATTGTACGTGTTGTCTCAATAATGCTACTAACCAAAAAGTATTACCTTTTCAAAGTGTTACAATGAAAGTGTTACGTTAAAGTGTTACCAATTAAAGAGTGTTACTATAGAAGTGTTACATATCATAAAGTGTTACCTATTAAAAAGTGTTAACATAAAATGTTACATATTATAAAGTGTTACCTTTGAAAAAGTGTTCCCACTTCAGCGTTACCTAATGTCATTTATGTTATAGTGGATCATGCAAAGGATTAGGAAGGTTGCCTATATGTTAGCATTACCAATGGAGTTGAGCAATGTTCACAATGTCTTTCATGTGTCTCAACTAAGAAAATATGTGTCGGATGAGTCACATGTAATACAACCTAAAACAATTGAGTTAGATCGGAGTTTAACCTAAGCAGAGAGGCCAATTGAGATCCTTAACAGTAAGGTCAAAGACACTCGTAGGAAAAGTGTTAAAATAGTGAAGGTGTTGTGGTCTAACCAAGAAACTGAAGAAACTACCTGGGAAGCTGAAGATATGATGATAGAAAAGTATTCAGAGTTATTTCAGGTTACTGGTAGAGTTACGGGGACGTAACTTGATTCTTAAGGGGGTTAGAATGCTATATGATTTCTCGCGTTTTTACCCTAAATTTGCAAGTTTTTACGTCTTTGAGTAATGTTTTATGAAAGTTTTATGTCTGTTCACTAAAATTTGTCAAACAAAGGGTGAGTTTAATGTCTAAAGTCTACAACAACATAGTGTAAGATTGAAAAGTTTTGAAGCAAACGTAGTCTCTATTCAAATTCCATACAATAATTTACATAAAGTTTCGGGACGAAACTTCTTTTAAGGGGGGTATACTATAATACCCCGTATTTTCACTTATTTTTAGGAGTTAATTTCGTATTTTATACGTATGTTTTTAATATCTTTATTGAGAAATTAAGTTCAATAAAAATATTAAAGAAATAAATTCAAATAAATTTTAATCAAAGTAATTATTTAATTTTTATAATTAATATTTGATGTTATTTTATGTTTTATTAAATATTTTGAAAAGTTTCTAAAAATAGAATTTTAGAGATTCCTAAATTGTTTGAAACCAAGGGCATAAAAGTAATTTCAAACATTAAGGGTATTTATGTAATTTTCACCAAATCCTACTTTGGGGCCTGTATATACCCCTTAAAACCCAAATTTTCAGATTTAATTTGCAATCTTAGAGTTTTCGGATGTGAAAAGTTGAGAGAGAAAAAAATAAATAAAAATTGAATTTCGAAAAAAAATACTATCGGAAATTTTTCCGAAAACATAAAAAATAAAAAATTTCTTCGCACCTCCCCTTCGCCCACCTCGCCGGTGCCGGACCTACCTGCCGTCGTTGCTGCCACCTCGCGCCAACCCTCCCCGACAGCCCTGCTCGCCGGCCACCCTCTCCTCCCCTTTGTTTGGTAATGTCGGAACTCTTGTATAAAAAAATTTCTTCTCCATTTATTTTTTAATTCAATCTTGCAAGTTCATGTTTATAATTATGATTATTATGTTTCTATAGTTTTACTCGTGTTTTTAAAAACTTATGATTAGTTTAAAGTATGAATTAATTTGATTGATCATGAAATTTTGAATTAGGGTTTGTGAAATTGTGAAATTATTCATGATTTTAGGATTTTTAATGATTTAAACTTCAATATTATGATCATGAATTGTTGTTGGGTGATTTTGTGATGATTTTATGAAGGTTACATTGATTTTGAAAGGTTTTAAAGTTAAATTATATTGCGGTCCAAATTTTATAATCATGAAAAACAATGGCATAAATATTATGTAGTTGTTTTATCTTATAAGAAATAATTCTAAAGCATAGGCCTGATTCATGATGATAAGTAGATTGTAAAAGAGTTTTGTGATGGATTGATGATGTTTAGATGTGTTTTTAAGGAGTTTTGAGTGAATAAATAAAGCTGTAAACTTTTATTCACACATATTTATGCCTAATAAAAATAGTAGCACGTGACATAGTAAGTTATAATTATTTTTACTGCACCTAAGTATTGTATATTGAACATAAGACATGACTATAGTGTTATATGATCAAAATATAATATTTTAAAAGGTTTTAAAGAGTTTTTGAGGAATTTTATAAAGCTGTCATTTTCGGAAAGTTACCGAAAATCAAGTATTTTGGAATGAAAAAATTTAAATAAAGTATAGAATTGAATATATACCATATAGGGAACGTTTTGGACAAGTTTCTAATGTAGAAAGTTAGTTTAGTGTTGTTGTAGAACTTAGTCAACAAGGTTTTAATTTGGATTCGGTTTTCTCTATGTACGAGACTTCGAACTAGTTGACTTCTAGAAGTAGTGACCGATCACCACTACAACACAAGGTACGTAAGTACTAAAGGCGGATATAGAAATAGAATTTATGTTTGGTTGATCTTGTATGATATGTTTGTGGTTGCTTGATTTGATTGTGAATTGACATGCATGAAATTTTTATGAAAGTATGAGAAGTATGAGTTTATATTGTTTTGGTATTCCACATCTATAGTCATATAAATTCTTCATGATAAAATTGGAATGTTATAATTAATTTAAATTTGGCCAATAGCTTAGTAAAGAAGAAAGGAAGTTATTTAAGTTGATTAGTTGCTTAATCAACAAGGAAGGTAGTTGTGAATTTTTATTCACAAAATTAAAAGAAGTCAGTGGGCAAATATCTATGTGCATGTAACCACTCACATTTTAAGGTGTTGTCAAGGAAAAAGGTAAATAGTTACCCATTCACAGTTAATGTATGGTAAATGAAGTTTAGTTTAATTAAAGGACACACAAGATTATTTTTAGAATCACCTTAAATCAAAGATAATTAAAATGGCTTGTATGTTTTTATGCATGATTTTATGTGATGTTGTATGTGAGTCATGTTAAACCATTTAATCATGTAAAGTGAAAGAGGATTCACACCAAAACCCTTGGAACATATATACCTTGAGTATGAACAATGGGGGGAGTCGTAAGGAACAATCATCTATGACTTCTAATTGGATTACAAGAAGTTGTACTCTTTTGAATTATTAATGCGCTAGAATTTCGTTACTTTATGTGACATAGGTAATACCTTCTTAGAGTTGCTCCCAAGTTTATGGCCTATAGGGCGATTCAAAAGGAAATGAATCCTGTTTGATGCGAAATCCAAAGTTTTATTATTTAAAAAATTTGTGTCAGTTGAGTCTATGCATAGATGAAAAAATGTCAACGGTAAGATGTATCTATGTTTTACTTTTCAATTATCTTGATCTTGCTGCATAGTCTTTAGCAGTTATGTACTAAGCTTTGCTGACTGTTTGTTTTGTGTGCATGGCTTTGTCTTGGGCTTGGCCACTTGTTGGCGAGTAGTTGTCTAGAATAAGAGAAAGCTACATGTACAAGTGGGCATAAGTCATTCATGATGGGCTGGAGTGAGAGTGTTTGCTTTGTAGTCTTCGTAGCTTCTTAGTTTATTTGAATTTGGATTTTGTTAATTATTATTTGATGTTGTTTTATTTCCGAAGTTTAAAGTTTTTGATTTTGAAGGTCCATTAATATGGTTCGAAGTGTAATAATGTTTTAGGTTGGTTTTTGTTTGATTTTAGTTTTGGTATTGCTTTTGAGTTTGTATTTTGAATTGGTTTTGGAAAAGCGCGAGATATTGGAGAATGTTTTAAATATCTCGGGTCATTTATACAAAAGAATGGTGATATTGACAAAGATGCGACACATAGGATTAAATCTGGGTGGCTTAAATGGAGAGCAGCTACGGAAGTGTTATGTGACAAAAACATCCCGTTAAAGTTGAAGGGGAAATTCTACCGGACAGCCATAAGACCAGTGTTGCTCTATGGTACATAATGTTTGGCTTACAAGAACGAGCACATTAAAAAATTAGGAGTTACGGAGATGCGAATGTTGAGATGGATGTGCGGGGACACTCTAAGGGATAGAATAAGAAATGAAGTAATACGTCGAAAAGTTGGGGTTGCAGACATAGCAAGCAAATTAAGGGAGAATCGTTTGCGTTGGTTCGAACATGTGAGATGGAGACCTGAGGGTGCCCCGGTGCGACGAGTGGAAGGGTGGGATCATGAAAATCTCAAACGAGGTAGGGGAAGACCGAAAATGACTTGGTGGGAAGGGGTTATAAAGGATATGAAACTTTTAGATTTACAAGAGGATGAGGTTCTTAATCGCAGGCGATGGAGGAGGAAAGTTTATGTGGATGACCACATGGAATGATTAATTTTGGTTCATGTAGCCGACCCTAATTTTTTGGGATTAAGGCTAGGATAGGTTAATTGATTGATTTTGAATTGGTTTTGATTTTAAAGACTTCCGCTGTAGTACTTTGATAAATGCCTTAGCCATTATCACGGTCGTAGTAATGCTTTGGTTTTTCCGTAGTTATTCAGGAGTTTTAATAATTACTATTCTCTATTATTTATAATATGTTTTTCGGATAATCTAGACAAGGAAGTTAGGGAATTCCAGGCTGTTACTCTGTTAGTTTGGTTTTTGTGTTATGGGAAGGATGACCCATTAGTTTAAGTGTCGTGCAGGATGGTGGCTAAAATGCCTAGTAAAGAAACTAAGATAGGAACATTGGAACATAAGGACTCAGAGAGTCCACCTCAATATGTATGGAAGATTCGATTTGATGGTACATGAGTACATTGCTGAACTTACCATAATGGGAACAACCCAATCATGTGTCTGATTCAATTGTTAGTTTCTTTCCAAACCGTTCACCTAATTGGAGATTAAGGCAAGGTTCAGAGACTTTCATTTCGTTGGAAGACTTCCAAACTACAACAAGTATGAGGATCCAAATGGTCAATGGGGTTGTGATTGGAGATATTTGAAAGGTTATATTGCAAGAAAGGAGCAGGAGTTTCAGGAGTCCAATGCAAGTGAGGAGACCCTGCCCACACCAGTCCCAAATGATTAGGAGGATGATGAAATGAGTGGGAAAGAAGCTACTTATAGTTCTCGAAGCTATGGATTGAATGATAGTTCGTGCTATGAAATTGAGAATCCAAATCCAGTTATTCTAGTGTATGTCGATCTAGAGTCTGATTTTGATGAAGAAGAAAACCGCATGTGACTCATCCCGAACATATATTCTTAATTGAGACATAAGAAAGACATTGTGAACTTTGCTCAACTCCATTGGTCATGCTAGCTTATAGACAACTTTTCTAACCCTTTGCAAGATCTCATAGGGTCCTATATATTTCGGGCTTAATTTCCCCTTATTTCCAAACCTCATTACACCTTTCATTGGTGATACCTTAAGTAACACCTTATCACCAACTTTAAACAGAACTTCTTGGCGTGTTTGGTCCGCATAAGATTTTTGTCTATCTCGTGCTGCTTGAATCTTTACTTGTATGACCCTTACCTTATCGGTGATTTCCTCAACCAATTGAAGTCCTAGAATAACTGTCTCTCTTATGTCACTCCAACATAAGGGAATTCTGCACTTCCTTCCATACAGGGCCTCAAAAGGTGCCATGCAAATAGTTGCATGGTAGCTATTGTTGTATGAAAACTGGATGAGATCTAAACAATCCTCTCAATTCCCTCGAAAGTCCATGATACAAGCTCTTAGCATGTCCTCCAAAGTCTTTATGGTTCTCTCTGTTTGTCCATCGGTTGCTGGATGGAAAACTATACTCATTTTCAATGTTGTACCAAAATTCTGTTGGACACATTTCCAAAATTTTGAAAGAAACCTAGAATCCCTATCTGACACGATATCCTTTGGAACTCCATGTAGCCTCACAACATACTTTATGCAAGCCTTTGCAAGTTGTTCCATCTTCCAACACGAACGCCATTAAGGTAAGGACAAAAGGAAAATTACCCAAATGAGAAAGAGGACAAATGTCAGAACAGGAGTCGGAAGCAGTGCAAAAGAATTTGAAGTGCAGGTGTCTCATTCATTAGTATAAACACCGCTAACTTAGTAAGCCTATCCACCATAACCCATATGGTACCATTTTGATTCCTCGACTTGGGCAAGCCAGTTACAAAGTCCATTGATATGCAATCCCATTTCCATCCTGGTAGTTCAAGTGGTTCGACTTCTCCTTGTGGTCTTTTATGCTAAATTTTCACTTTTTGACATGTAAGACAATTGCTCACAAATTCATCCACTTCCCTTTTCATCCTAGGCCACTAATACACCTTCTTCAAATCCTTATACAACATATCTCTTCAAGGATGCACTGAATACGGGGTATTATGACCTTCCTCCACGATTCTCCCTTTCAGATCTTCATACTTCTGTGGTACACACCGCCTTCCTTTATACCTTAAGCTCCCATCCTCATGGATCTTGAAGTCCGTAGCCTTTCTTGCTTTCAATTTTTCCTTTATTCTGTCCAATTTCACACCTCCCTCCTGGTTCTTCTTACTTTCCTCAAATACTGTTGGTTGGATACTAAGATTACAAAGTATTCCTTCCAACTCTCCCTCCTTCACTATCTCCAAGTTCATTCTCTCCATATCTCTACATTGTTCGTTAGCGACCACTAAATTATTCACTCCATGCTTCGTTTTAAGGCTTAAAACAACCGCTACCACATTGGCCTTCCCTTCATGGTATTGGATATCTAAATCGTAATCCTTGATCAACTCAAGCCATCTCCTCTATCTCATGTTTAAATCTGTTTGAGTGTAAAAGTACTTTAAACTTTTGTGGTCTGTGTATATCCTACACTTTACTCCATACAAGTAATGCCTCCATATCTTTAACGCAAACACGATCGCTGCTAACTCAAGATCGTGAGTAGGGTAGTTTTCCTTGTATGGCTTCAAATTTCTTGAAGTATACACAATCGCCTTTCTATATTGCATTAACACACATCCCAAACCTTTTTTAGAAGCATCATTATACACATCATAAGAATCACTTCCATCTTGCAAAGTCAGCACTGGTGCTGTAGTTAAACGCTCCTTTAAGTTCTGAATTGCCTCTTCACACTTATCACTCCACACAAACTTTCAGTCTTTCTTCATTAACGACGTCATTAGTTTAGCAATTCTCGAGAAGTCCATCACAAACCTCTTATAATAACCTACTACCCCTAAGAAACTCCGTACATCAGTCACATTCTAAGGCGTAGGTCACTCCTTTACTGCTTCGATCTTGGCTGGATCTACTTCAACTCCCTCATTTGACACGAAATGTCCCAAGAATGCAACTTTCGCCAACCAGAACTCACATGTAGAGAACATAGCATACAATTTATTCTCCCTCAATGTCATCAAATTTGTCCTCCAATGTTCTGCATGCTCCTCCTCACTCTTAGAGTATACCAAAATGTCATCAATGAAAACAACCACAATCTTATCCAAGAACTGTTGAAAAATCCTACTCATTAGGTCCATGAAAATTGTTGGCGCATTGGTTAACTCAAAAGGCATAACAGTGAACTCATAATGCCCATACCTCGTACGAAAAAGCCATTTTTAATTTGGTATGTCCTCATTAGCAATTCTCAACTGATGGTACCCTGAACCCAAATCAATCTTTGAAAACATAGTAGCTGCTTTTAATTGATCAAACAAGTCATCAATCCCCAGTAAAGGATACTTGTTTTTGATCGTCACCTTATTCAACTCCCTATAGTCAATACACAACCTCAAATTCACATCTTTCTTCTTTACAAACAGCACATGTGCTCCCCAAGGTAAAGCACTAGGCCTAATGTAACCTTTGTCCAACAATTCATGTAACTACTCTTTCAACTCACTCATTTCCGCGGGTTTCATCCTATATGGTGCTTTGGAAATAAGTATTGTTTCTGGAACTATGTCTATGGTGAAATCGGTCTCGGAGTCATTCTCGGAATCTCCTCCAGAAACACATGTAGGAAATTTCTCACTACCTCAATGTCCTCGGACTTAGAAGACTCAACATGATCTACATCCCTCACACGACAAAGGTAAATTGGAAAACCTCTTTTAACAAATCTAGCAAACCTCATTACTGACACTATTTTGTTGTGTTTTGGCCTTCCTGCCCTCCAATAGCTTACTTTCTTACCCTTATTAACTAACAAGATCTTTTGTAGCTCACACAAAATCTCAGCCTTATGCTCACTCAACCAATCCATCCCCAGAACCACTTCCAAGTCACCTAAATCAAACTCAATCAGGTTAGCCTTAAAATCCACTCCCTCAATTTCAATTGAAACATCCAAAAATCTCCTTGAACACTGTACTTTTTGTCCTAGTGGTAACACTATTGACATATCTATTGTATCTACTTTCCCCAAAACAGGCATTAACTTTTCCATAATCTTAGTGGATACAAAAGAATAAGTTGCACCAGAATTAAACAAAACTTTAATAAGAAGAGAGTGAATAGTGAAAGTACCAATAATTACATCCTTACTAGCATCAGCTTCACTTCGAGTCATAACATTCAGCTTTCCAATCGAGGTCTTAGTCTGACCTCCTCCATTTCCACTTACATTTCAATTTCCGGCTTGAGGTGTTGCCTTTCCTCCAATATTTTCTTGGAATCCCTTCTGCTGATCCCAAGTTGACTTCCCTTTGAATTGAGAACCTTGTCCTTCCTTTCACTTGTTCTCGGAGAAGCACTCATACTCACGGTGTCCAAGTTTATTACACAAACGACAAGTCACTAGGTTCCCAGCACAATCCTTTCCTGGGTAATTGTTAGGACACTTCTTGCAGAAGTACACACGACCTCCTTCGTTAGTCATCTGAGCCCTATCCCCATTTCCATTAGCAGGCTTCCCAAAATTTCCGCTGTTACCCTAGAAGTTATTGTTGAAACGAGGTTTCTTAAATCCACCATGACTCCCTTGTTGGTTGAAGTTTCCTCCACCATATTTTCTTTTCTTCCTCGTGTCACCTTCCTTTAGCGCCCGCTTCTTCTTCCGGTCTAGGGCATACGGATGTGCAGCTCTACCATATAGTTCATCAAAAGACTCATAGACTTGCACGGCTAATTGCAGCTGAATGTCCAAGGGTAACCCTCTCTCAAAATACTAGCCTTGAACTTTCCGGTTGCCATAGCCTCCTTAGCAAACCCAGACAACTCTATGAACTTAGAGAAATACTCAGTAACAGACATACTCCCCATCTTCAGCTCCAGAAAGTCATTGGCTTTCTGTTTCTGAAGGAACATAGCATAAAACTTATTGCGGATCTGTTCCTGAAACACATCCCAAATGAACCCTGGTAAAGCCCAAATCACAGCTTCATTTTGTGACAACCAAAGATCAACTTTTCCTCTCAAATTGTAAATTGCATGGTTCACCTTGAGCTCTTCTGGACACTCTACTGCTCCAAACAGCTTGTTAAATTTTCTCAACCATCCCTCTACAATAGTTGGATCGTGCTCTCCTTGGTAAGTGGGTGGCTTACTGATGCAAGCACCAGTGACAAGATTTATAGTGATAAGATTACTCAATGTGCAAACAACTTCGAAGGTGGGGATGCCAATGGCAAGGATGCAACTATAGGTGAAATAGTTACTTATGGAAATATCAACCATATGGGTGCATCAAGGGTAGGGATTTGTGTGTGCATGGTCACATGTCAATTATATGCCACACAAATCAAGGCAAGAATGGTGGATTTGGGGAACAAGATGGTTTTTGCCTATGAGTTTTTTCCCACATGGTTTTTCTCATTTTTAGCATTGCGTCTTTTATTTCTTGGCGAGTCTTGAACTTCATTTACAGCCTTAAAGACATGAGAATGACTGCTTGAAGGTTTTTTGATTAAAATATTGGATCTTGAAAGGTTTCGTGAAGATTTGACACAGAATTTTGAAATTGCGCAAATCATGGGCGGAAATTTGGGACGATTTTCTTGATTTTTGGAACTTTGATTTTTTATGTAATTTTGGTTGTAATTTGTTAATTATCTTGTTTTTTAGGTTGTTAGGATGTTTGTTAGGATATTTTCTTGATTTGTTAGTTAGATAGAGTTTGTTAGCAAGATAAGATCAAGATGCAGTGATGATGTGGCAATCTTATCTTGTGAGTCATTTGTGAGTCATTAGGGGTGTGTTTATCTCGTTTTGTTTGTGTATTTAGTCGACTTTAGTTAGGATTTTTGTTTATGATTATTCCTATAAATAGTCTCAACATTAGTTTATGTAATTAATAATGATGGAATGGAATGAAAGTTTTGTTTGTTTACATGAAAACAAAATCCGAAAATTTAAGAGTTGGTGATTATGTTCTTTATACTCTTGCATAGATTAATTAGTAGCTTTGAGGGTGCTTAGGATTTAGTCAAAGGACTAATTGA
The DNA here is from genome assembly GCA_016808085.1 of Suaeda aralocaspica. Taxonomy (NCBI): domain Eukaryota; kingdom Viridiplantae; phylum Streptophyta; class Magnoliopsida; order Caryophyllales; family Amaranthaceae; genus Suaeda; species Suaeda aralocaspica. The sequence continues at coordinate 837,756 of PYUH01000858.1, forward strand.
TCAACCTAAAATTAAGAATCTTGGTGACTTGGTCTTATAAATTCGAAATTTTAGTTTATACCCTTGTGAGTTTTTGTTTTCGCGAAAATTCACATCAAATTTGGTGCTTTCGTTGAGAGGGGTCGTTAAAACTCAAGAATTGTTATTGTTTTCAGTTTTTCATTGAAGATTCGTGCAATTTTTGGTGAAAAAAGTGATCGAAAAAGGGCAGTAAGCAAAATCGGAAAATCGTGTGAGAAAAATCAGTTTCGAGGGTCAGATTGAAGTTGCGATATCTCCTTCGTTACAAAAGGTTTTTGAGCGATTCTTTTTTTAAAACTGGTTATTTTTCTGTCTGCTTTACTCATAAAAATTTTTGAACTTTTCCAGATTGTTTGCTATCTGATCTAAGAGATTCTTTGTGAAGTGGTATAAATTGCAACAGTTTTGAGTAGCTTGCATAGAAATACAACTGCGATCAATTAGCTTGGTATATATGCATGAAATTTTGGTCTAGTGTTAACAACATATCGAGTAACAACTCCACAAAAATTCAGCCTTATACGAGTTGTTTACGTGGGGTTTTGGTCTTCATACTTTCATCCTAAATTTTGCACAGCTTTAGAAGATGGAAAGGGGTATAAAACATGAAACTATGGAAGTTTCTTGGGATGATCTTCGACGTGCACGTATAAAACAATGCAATACTATAAATAAGTTGAAGGAAGATCTTAAAGAGTTCAAGCTTATACTCCAACGAATTAAATATGTCGAAGAGCGTAACAACACACTAACCGACGTTGATAATCAACCATTATTGATCACAATCAATGAGGAAATGATTGAATCCATGGAGAATGTGACCAATGATGAATCAAAGATTGATAGTGATACTATTTTTGATGCAATGGAAGAACTTATGGTTGAAGATCAAGTTATCCTAAATCAAGATGAAGAGATTGTTGATACAAAATCTACAAGTTTTGATCTTTCAATGATTTATGTTGGTGTCCAACTTTTTGAGTCTAGAAGCCTAAAACATGATTTTGTCCTTGGTTTTCAAGGGATTTTGAAAGAAGGATTTTTTAATGATTTCCGTGATACATTGAAGAATCATAAACGAGTCTCAAGGATTTCGTTGCAGTCAAACAAATTTTCACTTGATGATATCGTGTTATGGTTGTTTCTAATTAGGTGCTTACTATGTGACTTTAGATTTGGCATCAAACATGGATCACTCGTTCATCGAATATGGATGGTTGCGTAGAAACTAAGACTTGGGGCAAGTTTCTTTTGAAGAAGGGGAGGATGATGCAAGCACCAGTGACAAGATTGACAGTGATAAGATTACTCAATGTGCAAACAACTTCGAAGGTGGGGATGCTAATGGCAAGGATGCAACCATAGGTGAAATAGTTGCTTATAGAAATATCAACCATATGGGTGAATCAAGGGTAGGGATTTGCGTGTGCATGGTCACATGTCAATTATATGGCATGCAAATCAAGCAAAGAATGGTGGATTTGGGGAACAAGATGGTTTTTGCCTATGTGTTTTTTCCCACAGGGTTTTTCTCATTTTTGGCATTGAGTCTTTTATTTCTTGCTGAGTCTTGAACTTCATTTACAGCCTTAAAGACATGAGAAATGACTTCTTGAAGGTTTTTTGATTAAAAGATTGGATATTGAAAGGTTTCTTGAAGATTTGACACAAAATCTTGAAATTGCACAAATCATGTGTGGAAATTTGGGACGATTTTCTTGATTTTGAGCTCTTTGATTTTTTATGTAATTCTGGTTGTAATTTGTTAATTATCTTGTTTTTTAGGTTGTTAGGAAGTTTGTTAGGATATTTTCTTGATTTGTTAGTTAGATAGAGTTTGTAGCAAGATAAGATCAAGATGCAGTGATGATGTGGCAATCTTATCTTGTGAGTCATTTGTGAGTCATTAGGGGTGTGTTTATCTTGTTTTGTGCGTGTATTTAGTTTGTTTTAGTTAGGATTTTTGTTGATGTTTATTCCTATAATAGTCTCAACATTAATTTATGTAATTAATAAAGTTGGAATTGAATGAAAGTTTTGTTTGTTTACTTGATAACAAATTCCAAAAATTTAAGAGTTGGTGATTAAGTTCTTTATACTCTTGCATTGACTAATTAGTAGTTATGAGGGTGCTTAGGCTTTACTCAAAGGACTAATTGATCAACCTAAAATTAAGAATCTTGGTGACTTGGTCTTTATAGATTCGAAATTTTAGTTTATACCCTTGTGAGTTTTTGTTTTCACGAAAATTCACATCACTTACTTTGAGAAATCTTCTTGAAAAGTTCCCCAGCAGGGTCATTACCATTTCCATTTCCATTAGCAGTTAACTGTTCAGCTACAGTAGCTAATTGCCTCACTAGCTCATTCAGCTGATTGTTGTTACGTTCAACCATTCTATTTCTCCTGTAGAGGGAAAATACCTTTATATTAAATTATGTCTAACACTAAGTTAGAACAACATAAACTTATAACATAAAATAGTTTCTCATTTCGTCTCACAAAAGAACTTTTCATTCTTTTAGAGTGAATGATTCACTTAGTTATGATTGTTTACAAAACCATTAAAACAATATTAAAGAACATAAGAAATAAAAATAATTCCATTGGTTCTACTTTACTCGAGGCTTCATTTCCTAAAAGAATTTAATCATTAATTATTTTATTCCCATAAGAATTCTTATTGATCAATTCCTCCTAATATTTCCTTATGGCTCACTACCACTTATTCACAAAAATAAACAGCAATCTAAATTGTCCAACAATTCTAAACATTAACAATGCTAAACAATATTAACTAACTCATATCTATAACAAAACTCCTAAACATTAACATTATCCTTTTTGCCTTTTGACTTTACATATTTCTTAGGCATAAACTCAAGATCATCCTTCGCATCATCTTACATATCCTCCTCGATATCTTCATCTATATCTTCATAAGGATCAAGCTCTTCTTCATCCTCAGAATCAGAAACCATATTTTCTTACATCGAGATCACTGGATTTGGATTCTCGATCTCATAGCATAAGCTATCCTTCGATTCATAACTCTGTGAACTAGAAATACTTTCCTTCAAAACCATCTCATCATCTTCCAGGTCACTTGGGCTAGGTGTGGTGGGGCCTTCTATTGAGTTCCTGACTTTTGTTTTGAATGATTACAAACCACATTGAGCTGTTATATTGTATGCAAGTTTATGTTTACATGTGCAGGTACTAAAGAAACAAGTTCAACGATGACAAGATAAAGCTCCATAACCCAAGTCTTGAAGTTTGCGTGAAGATCAAGCTCATAGAGTCTGAATCTTAGGTCTTAGATGTAATGTAAGTGGTATGAAGGTTTACATATGCACTATAAAGATTGAGATTACAGAGATGCACTAATTATGAATGACAAGGAACTTAAGTTACTTGGCATACATATTTATAAGTAAACCACTCGTAGCCTATGAAGGAGGAAATGTCACCTTTGGATATAACAGTGAAGGTTTGATCAAGGGTATAGGTAAGGTTGGTAAGACGCTTTCTCAAGCAATTAATAATGTATATTTTGTTGAAGGTTTGAAACATAAACTCTTGAGCATATCTCAACAATGTGACAAAGGAACCATGTTGAATTTGAAACAAATCTTTGTCACATAGTTAACACTGAAACAAGGGAACTGGTCTGTAAGGGGTTCCGACATGATAATGTTTACATAACATATTTGAGTCAGATTCCTAAGACCAGTGCCACTTGTCTCAATGTTATGGAGAATGATCATTGGCTGTGGCACAAGAGACTTGGACATGTAAGTTTTTCCTTGCTGAATAAACTGCGATCTCATGACTTAGTTACAGGTTTACCTAACATTAACTTTGTTGCAGAACATATTTGTCATGAATGTGCCAAATGTAAGCATGTCAAGTCCTCTTTTCAGCCAAAGAAGTTTGTAAGCACTACTAGACCATTCGAAATTGTGCATATGGACTTGTGTGGACCCATGCGTGTATAAGGTCGAAATGGTCATAATTATGTGTTTGTGTTAGTTGATGATTACTCTCGTTATACTTGGACAGTATTGCTAAAGTTTGACAATGAAACCTTTGAAGAATTTGAAATCTTGATAAAACAGGTCCAAAACAAAATTAATCATCAACTGGTCTCTATCCGGTCTGATCATGGTTCTGAATTTGACAATGTCAGCTTCATTACCTACTCTAATGATCATGGTGTATCTCACAATTTCTCAGCCCCCAGAACTCCACAACAAAATGGAGTGGTTGAAAGGAAAAACAACACTGTAGAAGAAATGGCAAGAACAATGCTTCTAGAGAGTAGTCTACCTCAAAACTTCTAGACTGAAGCTGTGACTACCTGTTGCTATATTTTAAATAGGGTAATGCTGATACCTGTACTAAAGAAAACACCTTATGAGCTCCATAGGGGAAGAAAACCAAACATTGCACGCTTACGCGTTTTTAGGTGCAAGTGCTTTGTACACAATAATGGTAAATCAAGTTTGAATAAATTTGATCCCAGAAGTGATGAGGCTGTTTTCATTGGATACTCTTCACACAGAAAGGTATACAAAGTTTTCAACAAAAGAACCTTGTGTGTTGAAGAGAGTATCCATGTTTTGTTTGATGACACTAATATATTTCGCAAGCATGTGCAGGTTGATGATGATGAATTTGGAATTGGCATGCTAAACTTTACAGGAGCAATAGAAGTAGAAGCTGTTGAACCATACTTACCACACAACTCTCCCAAAGAGGAAGAGTCTGGTCAAGCAGAAACTCAAGAAGCTCATGAAGTAAGAGAAGGAAATAGTGACTCAGAGGCTCAACCACATGAATACAATGCAGCTGAGACCACTATGGAACCAGGTTTACCTGTTCAAAGTAATAATGAAACAGCGAGAACAAGTACAGGAACCAGTTCAACATTACAAGGCACCAATGCAAATCTTGACATAAATAAATCCTTCAAGTACAAGTCTGCTCATCCCTCTGATCTTATCACTAGTGATATTAACAAAGGGTTGCAAACAAGGAATTCTACACTATAAAATTTTTGTGCTTTATATTCCTTTCTTTCAAATGTTTAAACAACTGATTATAAGACTGCGTTAGTGGATCCAGATTGGGTTCTGGCCATGCATGATGAACTCAATCAGTTTGAGAGAAATCAAGTATGACATCCTGAACCCAGGAAGGAAAACATGTCTATTATTGGAACTAAATGGGTGTTAAGGAACAAACAGGATGATGCATGTATTATAGTCAGGAACAAGGCCAGACTAGTGGTCCATGGGTTTAATCAACAGGAAGGAATTGACTATGGCGAAACCTTTGCTCCAGTAGCCAGGCTTGAGGCAATCAGGATTTTAATTGCTTTTGCAGCTCATATGAACTTTAAACTCTTTCAAATGGATGTCAAGATAGCCTTTCTTAATGGTTATTTGAAAGAAGATGTATATGTGGAACAGCCCCCTGGATTAAAGATACTGACTTGCCAAACCATGTTTTTAAACTTGACAAAGCTCTTTATGGTCTCAAATAAGCTTCTAGAGCTTGGTATGACAGGTTTTCCAGTTTTCTGTTACAAAATGGATATAAGAGAGGTTCAGTTGACAAGAAACTATTCTTGAAGAAAAAGGGAACTGATCTGCTAGTAGTCTAGATATATGTAGATGATATTTTTTTAGAGCTACTAATCCTTATTTGTGCAATGAATTTGCAGATTTGATGAAAAGTGAATTTGAAATGAGCATGATGGGAGAACTTAGATTCTTTCTAGGACTTCAATTCAAGCAAACCAAGGATGGAATTATGATTCATCAGTAGAAATACCTCAAGGAATTGCTAAAAAGATATGGCTTGCAAGACAACATATCCTATGAAACACCTATTCCAACTTCTACAAAATTGAGCCTTGATGAGAAGAGAAAGGGTGTTGAGGGTAAGTTGTATAGAGGTATGATTGGCCCATTGCTCTACTTAACAGCCAGTAGGCCAGATATAGTGTTTTTAGTAGGGTTGTGTGCAAGATTTCAAAACAACCCTAAAGAATCTCACCTAACGGCTGTTAAGAAATTTTAAGGTATCTCAATGGTACTGATGATCTGTGTTTGTGGTATCCAAAAGGTAGAAGTATGAATCTTATATGATACATAGATGCTGACTTTGCTGGTTTTATTGTGGACAGGAAGAGTACTTCTGGAATGGCTCACTTCTTAGGTTCCTTCCTTATCTCATGGGGATCTAAGAAACAAAATTATGTGGCCTTATCCACAACAGAGTTTGAGTACATTGCAACAGCTTTATGTTATGCTCAGCTCTTGTGGATAAAGTCACAACTAAAGGATTTTGGGATATGTTTCAGAAGTGTTCCCATCTTTTGTGATAACACAAATTCAATCAATATTTCGAAAAATCCTGTCCAACATTCTAAAACCAAGCATATTGATATTAGGCATCATTTTCTAAAGGACAATGTTGAAAAAGGTAATGTAGAATTGGAGTTTTGCAGGTCAGAAGATCAACTAGCTGACATCTTTACAAAACCTTTGAGCAGAGAAATGTTCATCAAGCTTCCTACCTTGTTGGGTATGATTAAAATTAGACAATGAGCTCTTAAGTCTTGACTTGTCTCTTTGGCTAGTCAAATGATGTCAATATGTACATATTTTTTGTTTTGTTTTTCTTTATGCTTTTTAGGTCTCACAAAGTTCTTATGCGATGCTGAGCTGATCAATTTAGTACACAAGTACCTTAGCATAATCTTGTAAAAAGTAAGTTGGGACAGGCCAGTTGCGAACCATTAGGGAACCAGATCCATGAGGCGGTTATTTTTTCCAGTCAGATTATTTTCAAAAATTCACATTTTTAGAAATAAATATAATGACGGTTATATTTATGGCAACTGCCTTTTTGTTGGAACGGACAAATATCCTTGAATTACTCTGAAGATAACAATTTTGATTCAAATCTTTTATAAATAAATCCTTCTGATCATACTTTCATTCTTCATTTCATTGCCTTATTTTTCCTTCTCTCTATATATTCTCTCGATTATATTTTTCTCACACAAAAACCTAATTCGTCTAAATTCTTCTTCTCTCTCTCGCTCACATTGTTCAAAATTTGTTCTTGCTTAAAGCAGAGTTCATATTCAGTCTCATCATGTCGAAAAGAAGAAGCACACGATTGGCTGATAAAGAAGTTAGTGACTCTCCTGAAATTGACACGAAGAAAACAAAGAAGATGGTTGACAAGGTAATTGAGTCAGTGATAGAAGATGTGATGGAGGAGGAAGTAAACAAAGAAGAATAAGTGTCGTTGATTAGAAAGAACACCAAGGCTGCAACTTCAAAAACCTTTACTATAGGACCTCCCACACCAAAATCCACCACAAAAACAACCACAAAGGCGGGTACACCAAAATTAACCGCCAAAACCACCAAATCTTCCACACCCACATCCATAAAATCAACCACTGCCAAAGAGCCACCCACACCAAAATCCAAAGAATCAACTCCTATACCAATAGAGACCTCAAAATCCAAAGAACCTGAGATTGTCGAAGAATCTAAGCATGAGAAGGAATCTGAGTCCGAATCAAAGTCGGATGAAGAAGAAGTTCACGAAGAAGAAGTTGAATCAGAAGAAAGGAAAATTGAACCAATGGAGGATGTGGTTGCAGAAGAAGTGAAGGAAAAGAAAGTAAGCACTAAGAAACCTTCATAAGAAACTGTTAAGAAAGTTGAGAAGAAGGCTACCAAACCACCAACCACAAAATCCAAATCACCCACGCCTAAAACTACTCCCAATCCATTTGAGAAATCAAAGAATAAGGAAGCAACTGAAGAAGAAGAAGAGGAAGTTGAGTTAACCACTGAGAAAGAGAACACAAAGAAAATAGCAAGCAAGGGTACTCGTGTAAAAACGGTTGCTAGAAAGGGTGCAAAAGGGTCCAAGGAGAAGTCTATCATGAAAGAAGCACAACCAAACCAAACCACAACAGGGCAAAAGAGAAAGCAATCTGATGTTGTGATCTCTTTAAGCATGAAATCTAAGAAAAGTAAGTCTACCACTCCTAAACCTCTATATAACCTGAAAGATAGACAAATTCTGGTAGGATTTTCTGTTGCAAAAAGTTGGGTTGCACAAAAATTCTTGATTGAGGTTAAAGAGGCTTTAGAGTTTCAGAAATGGATTGTTTTGTTTGGAAAAGATTTAGATGTTTTCATGGCCCTAGTTGAAGAATTTTACTCACACCTGCATACTAAAGATGATGGATCCTATTTCTCCTTTGTCAAAGATACTCCCATAAATTTGTCTCAAAAGAAATTCGTTGAGATTCTCAAAGTTCCTACAAAGAGACTTGATGTTTACTCTAAAGAAAATTGGCCTTCTGTAAAGGGAGTCACAACAGAACAGATCCAGACCAGACACTTTACGGGTCCACCTGATAATAAGCAAGGGTACACCATTGGCCAATTAAAGGAGCCAATCATGAGGATATTTTGAAAAGTTTCTAAAAATGGAATTTTTAGAGGTTCCTAAATTGTTTTAAAATAAGGGAATAAAAGTAATTTCAAACATTAAGGGTATTTACAAGAGGAGCAAAGTTCACTATTGCAGCTTGCTATAATTGGTTGTTGAACACAAATGAGAGGGTTGATTGGGATAAATGGGTTTGGAGTAGGTATAATGTACCTAAACATGCCTATATTGCTTGGATGATAATGCATGGTAAACTTAAAACTAAGAGGTTGTTGTGTAGTTTTAATATTAATCTGGATACGCATTGTGAGTTTTGTCAGCAAGAAGTGGAACATGGAACATTTGTTTTTTGGATGCTCCTTCACCAATCAGGTTTATATGGTCATTAAAGATTGGTTGGGATTGGATACAGGGCAATTCATTACAGTACATGAGGTTTGGAAGACATGGAGTGCAGCTGCTGGGGGAAGGGTCCAGAGAAGAATCATTTGTTGTGCCCTTGCGAGTTTGCTCTATCATCTACGGAAAACTAGGAATATGGTTCTTTGGCATTGTAAAACCAGGACACAGGATAGGGTTTGCAGGCTGAATAAGTAGGAGGTTTGTTTGAGATTGGTGCATGTGGATAAAAGGAAGTGGAAGGCTGCTGATTTTGAGTTTTTACAGAAATTACAATGTAGCTAATCTGATCACATTCAGATTTGGTTGTTCAGTGTGTGCTGTTCTGGGCTATGTTGGGAGCTGCAGTGTTTTATTTGGTTTTTGTCTGCTGTTGCTGTTTTGTCTGCTGTGTGGTGGAGGCTGTTGTGCAGTAATACAGTTCCTTTGGTTGTGCAATTTTGGTTTTGTAAAGAGTGTAGTTGGGAGGGTGTAGCTGCTGCTGTTTTGTGCTGTGTTTTGTTGTGCAGGTTCTGGTTGTGTTGTAGTGCAGCAGAGTTGTGCAGTTCCTGGTTTGTGTAGTTTGGAGGTTGGTTGAAGTTGTGTAGCTTGGGTATGCTGCTTTGTGTTTGCGACTGTGGTGGGTGAACTCAGAGGTTTTTTGAAGGTGCTGTGTGGCTGGTTTTGCTTTTATTGTTCTGGTGTGTAGCTGCTGCTATAATGCAGTTTTCCACTCACAGTGTGACTAAATTTCAGTTGTTTGTTCTGGTGATTTCAGTTGTATAGCTGTTGTTCTGTTCTGATCAGTTTTGCAGATCAGAAGTGCAGTTTTGCAGGTTGTGATGGTCTATTCTACCTAGTTTTGTGTTGCTGTGAAGAACAATCCAGGTTTTTGTGCTTCTAGTCAGCTGTTGTTGCTGAATTGTTTTTGGTTTGCTTAGTGGCTGGCTGGTTTGCAGTGGGTGCAGTTGTATGTACTGGTGTGTGCAGGTTTAGCTGGTGTTGCTGGTGTTGTGTTATGGAGTTGCTGTACTGTGTTTTGGTAGTGCAGTAGGAATTGCTGGTTTGTTTCTGCAGGGTTTTTAGCTGCTGCTGTGTAGAGGGTGTTGAGTGGTTGTATGGTTGAGTTGTCCTGTTTTGGTGAGACCAGGTGTTGGTCCTGGTGTGGATGGTCTGTTGGGACTGTCAGCTTTGATGCTGGTTCTTTGCTATTGCTGTGTGTTTGCTGTGAAGGTCAAACAGTGGGTGTGTTGGCAGGCTGTTGTGCAGGTATTCTTGTTTGGTTGGAGGTTTTAGTTGGGTGATAGGAAGGTGGTTGTTTAGCTTGTTTTCAGCTTGGTTTTTGTTCCTTATTGTATAGGTCGAGTTTTGTGTTTGCATAGTTGAATGTTTATGGCTGCTTTGCGCAAAACTGAGTCAGTTTTTCCTTAGTAGGCTGATAGGTTGTAATTATTTCCTTTTCTGGTAATAAAATTCTTACATTTTACAAAAAAAAAAATTAAGGGTATATATGTAATGTCACCAAATCCTACTTTGGAGTGTATAAACACCCCTTAAAACCTTAATTTTCAGATTCAATTTGCAATCTTAGAGTTTTAGGATTTCAAAAATTTTGAGAGAAAAAGAACAAAGAAATAGGAGAAGTTCCGGGAAAAAAAAACTGTAGCGTTTTTCGCCACCTTTCGCCAGAGCCCTCGTCGTCCGCTGCTGTAGCCCCCGCGCGCCACAACCATCAGCCCTCGAGTTTTTAAGAACTTTTGATTGAGTAAATAAAGCTGTAAATTTTATTAACACATGTTTATGCCTAATAAAAGTAGTAGCATGTGACATAATTAATTATAATTTATTTTTAATACATCAAAATATTGTATGATGATCTTAGAACATGACAAAAGTGTTTTATGATCAAAATATGATATTTTGATGCATTTAAAATAATTATAATTAATTATGTCACATGCTACTATTTTTATTAGGCATAAACATGTGCTAATAAAATTTACAACTTTATTTATTTAATCAAAACTCTTTAAAAACTCATCTAAACATCATAAATCCATCATAAACTCTTTTACAATCAACTATCATCATCATGAATCAAACCTATGCTTTAGAATAGTTTTTCATAAGATAAAACATGTTCATAATATTTATACCGTTGATTTTCATCATTATAAAATTCGGAGAACAATATAATTCAACTTTAAAACCTTTTAAAATCAATTTAAACTTCATAAAATCATCATAAATTCACCCAACATCAATTCATGATCATAATATTGAAGTTTAAATCATTAAAAATCCGAAAATCATGAATTTCAGAATTTCACAAACCCTAATTTAAAATTTCTTGATCAATCAAATAAATTCATACTTTAAACTAAATTCATAACTTTATAATAACATTATTAAAACTATAGAAACATGATAAATCATAATTATAAACATGAAATTTGCAAGATTGAATTAAAAAGAGATAAGAAGAAATATTTTTTATTTTTTTATAAGTGTTCAAAAAAAATACCAAAGAGGAAGGAGGTGGCCGGCGAGGGCTACAGATGGTGGCGCGCAGCGGCTGCAGCGGCGGACGACGAGGGCTCTGGCGGAAGGGGCCATAGAAAAAAACGGCAGTTTTTTTTTTTTTTCTTTTTTTTTTTTTTTTCTTCTGGAACTTCTCCTCTTTATTTTCCCTTTTTCTCTCAAAATATTTAAAATCCTAAACTTCTAAGATTGCAAATTAAATCTAAAAAATTTTGTTTTAAGGGGTATTTATTGGCCCCAAAGTAGGATTTGGTGCAATTACATAAATATCCTTAACGTTTGAATTTACTTTTATGCCCCTATCTTAAAACAATTTAGGAACCTCTAAAAATTCTATTTTTAGAAACTTTTCAAAATATTTGATAAAGCTTAAAATAACATGAAATATTATTTGTAAACATCAAATAATTCCTTTGGTTGAATTTTATTTAAATTTCCTTTCTTTAATATTTTTGTTGAACTTAATTTCTCAACAAAAATATTAAAAAACATAAGCATAAAATACGAAATTAACTCCTTAAAATTCGTAACAATATGGAGTATTACAGAAATGATTATTAATTTACATAGTTCACGTAAGGTAGTTCAGTGACGAGCATGAACATCGACTCGTATAATCCATACTAATTAAATGGAATGATTATTAGCTCATATGTTTCGCATGAGTTAATTTAATGATATAAATATAGTTATTAATGACATGAATTATGCGAGTTAGCATGGAAGCTCAAATTTATAATTTTTGCCAAAATCTCGTCAATTGTGTGATTGATGTCACGTTGCATATCTTAGCCCTCATTGTTCCGTCAACATTGATATTTAGGTGTAGTTGTTAGGTTGCCGGAATCTATAAAAATCATGTACGAACTTGCAGGTCTTATTCCAGAAGCTGATAACTTGCGGCGGTTTATGTCTTCCAAAAGAAACTTATGGAAGCCTAAAAAGTGGAAAACTGAGGTCCTGGATTTAGATCGTCCTTAGCATATTTTCGATCGTCTTTTACAGGGCCATGTAAGTAATAAAAATTTTCTCTTTTTTTTATTTAGGTTCTTGGCAATAGGACGACCATTATTTAAGATCATAATGGATCGATAAGGCCCTTCTTGGATGGTTATGCCGCTCTTAAAATACAACAAGACAGTGACCTCCTTATTCTACTTCCGGATTTGGCTTTGCCAGCTTTATGCGGGGCTTAGAAGCCCTTGAGTCGATTAAGAGTTCGCATGTAATGTGAATTTTAAGTCTCAAGAGGAATTGGAACTCACAATGTTATAAACGTTCATTGGGCAATCAATAAAGTTTAAACTTTTGTGTTTAGGTGACAAAAAAAAACATGAAATTTCCTCTTATTTAAAAACTCATAAAGTTATGAATAAATTCTCGAATTTCTAAAGGCTATGCCACCAAAATTTTCGAATTTTAGTTGATCAATTAGCCTTTGATTAAAGCTTAAGCATCCTTAAAACCACTAATTAATCTCACAAAAATATAAAGGAATTAACCACCAACTAACAAAATTTTTGGATTTTTGTCTAGAGTAAACAAACAAACTTTTTTAATTAAAACTCAAACTTACTTTTACAAGCTAATGTTAAGACTATTTATAGGAATAATTATCAATAAAAATCCTAACTAAATGCCCTAAAATACACGCACAAAACAAAGGGAAATTCGTCCCTCACACACACAAGATAATAATGTCACATAATCACTGCATCTTGATCTTATCTTGCTAACAAACACTAACAAACTTATCTAAACAAGAAAATATCCTAACAAACTTCTTAACAACCTAAAAAACAATATAATCAACAAATTACAACCAAAAATACATAAAGAAAAAATCAAAGAACCCAAAACTCTAAAAAATCGTAAAAATTTCCGCCCAAGAATGTGCTACAATTTTTGCGCATTTTCAAGATTTTGCTTCAAATCTTCAAGAAACCTTTCAAGATCCAATTTTTTAATAAAGAAACTTTCAAGAAGTCATTTCCCATGTCTTTAAGTCTGTAAATGATGATCAAGTCTCACCAAGAAATAAAAGACTCAATGCCTAAAATGAGAAAAACACATAGGCAAAAACCATCTTGTTCCCCAAAATCCACCATTCTTTCCTTGATTTGCGTGCCACCCTAGGTGTGTGTGAGATCATACACACGCAAATCCCTACCTTTGATGCACCCATATGGCCTGTATCCCCATATGCAATTAATTCACCTACGGTTGCATCCTTGCTATTGACATCCAAACCTTCGAAGTTGATTGAATCTTTGTTAATCTTGTCATTGTTGATCAAATTGATTACATTGTCATTCTTGTCATTGATGCTTGCATCATCCTCCCCTTCTTCAAAAGAATTTGACCTCAAACTTCGAAGTTGCTCATCAGGAATGTATGGAGATAAATCACCTATATTGAAAGTAGCATGGACTCCATAATCTCCTGGTTACTCAAGCTGATAAGCATTATCACCAACTTTTTTCAAAATTTTGAATGGACCATCACACCTAGGCATCAATTTATTTTTCTTCTGATTAGGAAATCTTTCCTTCCATAGATGTAACCAAACTAAATCACCTTCCTGATACTGACGTTGGCTCCTGTGCTTACTTGCGCGAGTTTTATGCTGGTCATTCACCTTTTCAATTCTTGCTCTGATCTGGACATGTAATTTCTGCATATATTGAATTTCATCCAAAGAAGTCTTATGAACCAACTCACCTTTAGGAACATAAATGAAATCAATTAGCAATGTGGGATTGACTCCATAAACAACTTCAATGGGTGAAGGTTTAGTTGCATAAGTAGGTGATCTATTATAAGCAAACTCAGCATGCGCCAACAATAAGTCCCATTCTTTCTGAGTTTTGCTTATCAATCCACGCAGTAGTACTCCCAGAGTCCTGTTTGTTACCTCAGTCTGCCCATCAATTTGTGGATAATAGGAAGTACTAAAAAGCAATTTGGTTCCAACCAGCTTCCATAGTGATTTCCAGAAATAACTCATGAACTTTGAATCTCTGTCACTGACAATGGTTTTAGGTATCCCATGTGATCGTATTACATCCCTAAAATATAGCTCTGCAACATTAACAGCATCATCAGTCTTATGGCAAGGAGTGAAATGTGCCATCTTCGAAAATCTACTACCACCACCTTAATAGAGTCCTTATTTCGAGCAGTTCTAGGTAGACCAACAATGAAATCCATTGACACATCTTCCCAGGGACCATCAGGAACGGGTAATGGTGCATATAAACCCTGATGAAGTGTTGCGTTGGCCTTCTAACATATAGCACATTGAGATATCACAACTTCCACATCTCCAATCATCTTAGGCGAATAAAAATGTTCTTGCAGCATGCTCAATGATTTAGCGATTCCAAAATGCCCTGCAAGACCCCCTCCATGCGCCTCTCTCACTAGCAATTCCCTAATTGAATAGTTAGGCACACACAACTGGTTCCCTTTAAATAGGAATCCATCACGCAACACATAAGATCCAACTACTTTACTCTCCAATTGTTGCATCTCAGGACCAAAATCCACATCATATTCATAATATGTCTTGATTACTTCTAAACCCAGCAGCTTGCAATTCAAAACACTAATCAGTACATACCTTCTAGAAAGCGCATCTGCCACCACATTAGACTTGCCATCTTTATATTTGGAGGAAAAATGAAAGGATTGAAGGAACTCAGCCCACTTGGCATTTATAGAATTCAGCTTCCGCTGACCATTGATATATTTCAGTGCTTCATGATCAGAATGCATGATGAAATGATTAGGCCTTAAATAATGACTCCAATAATCTAAAGCTCTAACAATTGCATAAAACTCTTTATCATAAGTGGAATTATTCAACCTGGCTCCATTTAATTTCTCATTGAAATAGGCAATTGGTCGCTTCCCTTGTACTAAAACTGCGCCAATTCCCACATTGCTTGCATCTGTTTCCACTTCAAAAGGGTTTGTGAAATCAGGCAATGCAAGAATAGGTGTGTGGCATAACAAATCCTTTATCTTTTTTACAATGTTCTACACCTCTTTGGTCCACTCGAATTTCTTGTCCTTCTTAATGCATTCTGTCATAGGAGCAATAATTGATGAGAAGTTTTTGACAAACCGCATGTAGAATGAAGCCAAACCATGAAAAGAACGAACTTCAGTAACATTCGTGGGTGTTGGCCATGCTTTGATTGCTTCAACCTTAGATTGATCCACCGAAACTCCATCTTTCAAAACCACATATTCTAAAAATGTCACGCTGCTCACCATAAAGTAACACTTCTCCAATTTCCCATAAAGTTTTTGTTACCTTAGAGTTTTGAAAACTTGCCTTAGATGTTGTAGATGATCGCCATTGCTTCTACTATAAATCAGTATATCATCTAAGTAAACAACAACAAACTTACCCAAGTATGGTTTCAAAATTGCGTTCATGAGCCTCATAAAAGTACTAGGTGCGTCGGTGAGTCCAAAAGGCATAACTAAACACTCATAGAGACCCCATTTAGTTTTGAAAGCTGTTTTCCACTCATCTCCTTCTCTCATGCGTATTTGATGATACCCACTTCTCAAATCAATTTTGGAAAACACATGTGAGCCACACAATTCATCCAATAAATAGTGTAACCTTGGGATTGGGAACCTGTACTTGATTGTGATGTTGCTGACAGCCCTAGAATCAATGCACATGCGCCAGGATCCGTCTTTCTTAGGAACAATCAGTGTTGGCACGGCACACGGACTCATACTCTCTCTAACATACCCCCTTTGCATCAATTCCTCAATCTGCCTTTGTATTTCCTTAGTCTCCTCGGCATTGCACCGGTATGCTAGTTTATTAGGAATCTAAGCACCTGGAATCAAGTCAATCTGGTGTTCAATGCCCCGAGTTGTAGTACCCCACATTTTCACGTATTTAAACAAAGTATTTTCGTATTTCATGCGTATAATCTTCGTATTTATTCGTATAATTTTAATATTTTTAATGAAAATTATGTTCAATAAAAGTATTAAATAAAAAGAAATTAACAAAAATATAGTAAATGATAGAGTTTTGGTTAAAAGTATTATTTGTGTACTTATATAGTGTTTTTATGATTGAAAATATTTTAAAAACTTATAAAAATAGTTTTTTTAAGGTTTCCTAATTTACTTAGGAGTGTTTATGGGTCCTACCAAAATCCTACTTTGAGGCCTATAAATACTCTACAAAATCTAAAATTCCAAACTTTTCCTGATCATACTAGTCAATTAGGATTCCAAAAATTTAGAGAGAGAAAAGGGAGAAAAAAAACTTTTAGATCCGAAAAAAAAAATTTGGAAGTTTAAAAAAAAAGAGTCGGAAGTTCGAAAAAAATAATTATTTGGACCCTCGGGATCCACGCCCAGTCGGGCCCCGCCGTAGCAGCCACCAGCCGGCCGTCGTGTGCCACCCAGCCGGCCACCACTGCCGGACTTCCTCCCCAATTTTGGTATATTTCGGCCTTTTATAAAAAAAAAAATTCTACTTCTTTATTATTTTTGATTCAATCTTGCAAATTTATGATTATAATTGTGTTTAATCGTGTTTTTATGAGTTTAATTATGTTTTTATATAAGTATGAATTGTTTTTAAGGCATGAATTAATTTTGGTAATCATGAAATTATAAATTAGGGTTTGAAAATTATAAAGTTATGATTTTTATGAATTTTTGTGTTCCAAACTTTAATGTTATGGTCATAGATTATTGTTGGGTAAATTTATGTTGATGTCATTAAGTTTAGATGGATTTTTAAGGGTTTTAAACTTGTTTTATAAAGCTGTCAAAATTTTATAATCATGAATTTCACTTGAACAAATATTATAAACATGTTTAATCATATGAAAAATTGTTCTAAAGCCTAGATTGACTTCATAGACATGTTAGTAGATTGTAGAAGTGTTTTGACATGAAATCATGATGTTTTTATAAGTTTTTCATGACTTTAAAGTTTAGAAATAAATCTGAAATTTTAATAAAAACAAGTCAAATTGAGGTTAAAGTGTCCAAATCGCACTAGTATGATCACACATCAATTCTATAATGAAATATATAAATTTTAGTATGTTTTATGATGTTTAAGAGTGGTTTTAAGCATGTTTAACATGCTGTCCAGATTTTATAATTTAATTAAATAACCTTTTAAAGTATGTAAATAGCATAAATTGATCATGTAACTAAGGTAATACATCATATGATCGATTTGTGTCATTTTTGAAAGTTTTCAAGGAGTTTTGATGAATTTAGATTGCTGTCCACTTTTCTAAAGTGGCATGAAAATTTTATTAAGGTTTTATAAAGTATAACGAAGTCCCAAAAACTTAGTAGTGACCAAAGAAGTATGAATAGAGACCAAAGAAAATTGAAGTATGGAATTGAATAGAGACCAAAGAAGTTAATTTTAAAGTTGATTAGATACTTAATCAACAAGAAAGGTAGTAGTGAATTTGTTCACATGATTAATAGAAGTAATGAGAAATTATTTGTACATATAATACCACTCACAGTTTAATGTGTGGTCAAGAAGAAAGTAAGTTATAATACCACTCACAGTATAATGTGTGGTCAAGAAGAAAGTAAGTTGTTAGCCACCCACAGTTAATGTGTGGTATAGGAGGTTCAGTTTAATTAAAGGACTCACATAAGTTAATTTGGAATCACCTTAAAGTAAAGATAATGAATATGGTTGCTTGTTTGTATGCATGTCTTTATGTGATGTTGCATGAGAGTCATAACAATGTTAAACCTGTTAATCACGTAAAGTGTAAGAGGATTCACACCAAAACTCTTAGAACGTATATACCTTGAGTATGAACAAAGGGGGGAGTCGTATGGAACAATGATCTATGACTTCTAATTGAAGTACAAGACGTTGTGCTCTTTTATATTATAAATGCGCTGGATATCCGTCACCTCATGTGACATAGGTAATACCTTCTTGGAGTTGCTCCCAAGCTGGTGCCCAATAGGGCGATTTTAAAGGAAAGGAAGCCTGTTCGATGCCGAATCCAAAAGTTAAATATAATAATAATTTTATTGAGTCCATGTACAGGTTAGAAAGTTGTCAAAGGTAAGTTGAGTGCATGTTTTATTTTTTATTGTTATTGCATAGTCTTTAGTATTTATGTACTTAGATTTGCTAACTGTTTGCTTTGTGTGCATGGCTTTGCATTGGACTTGGCCCTACGATGATCCACTTGTGGTGAGTATTTGTCTAGTAAAAGGTATGCTACAGGTACAAGTGGGCATAAGCCATTTTATGATGGGATGGAGTGAGAGCGCTTGATGTGGTTATAGTTTTACTTTATTTCAATTGCTTTCAGAGACTAACATTTATTTGATTATTTGGGATTTTGAAAGACTTCTGATTATTAATTTTGGTTTGGTTTTAAAGGGACAATAATATGGTTCTGAAGTGTAATAAATCTAAAGTTGATTTTGTTTTAGAGTTGTTTGAGGTTTAGTTTTAAATTGTTTTGGTTTTAAAGACTTCCGCTGTAGTACTTTGATAAAAGCCTTAGCCGTTATCACGGTGGCTGTAATACTTTGGCTTTTCCATATATGGTAGTTTAATAAACGTAATATCTTGTAGTTTAACATGTTTTCTGAAAAAAAAGGAAGTAGGAAGTTAGGGAAAATCCAGGGTGTTACACGAGTAGGAGGCAATCCTGGTGCCAAATCATCTGGAAATACATCTTCAAATTCTTTCAATAATGGCTGAAGAATTCGTGGGATTGCAGATGTTTCAACTCTTACTTCTTTGGCCATTAACAGGAACACTTACTGGCAATTAGATAATTCCTTCTCCAACTCCTTAGGATTTGACAAGAACACTCCCTTTTTGTTCTCCACATTCAGTTGCTTCCTGTCTTGCGCCACTTTCAGAGGTTTCAAAGTAATTGGCTCGTCATTTTCCTGTTTCTTGATAACATAGACATTGGTTCTTCCATCATACTTCACAAATCTATCATATTGCAAGGGTCTGCCAAGCAATATATGACACACATCCATAGGGCAATCATCAGACAACACAAAATCCTCAAACTGACCAGTCTTGAAATTAACCAGGGCTTGTTTGGTCACCTTAACATCACTGGTATTGCACAGCCAATGCAACTTTTAAGGTTGAGTATGGTTGTGTGAAGGGTAGTCAAGCTTCTGAATCACTAGGGTAGACACCACATTAGTACAACTGCCACTATCAATAATCACGTCACTTGGCTTGCCTTGTACATTGCATCTAGTCATGAAAATTTTGTCCCTCTGGTTCTCTTCAACTGGTGTTGGCTTAGTCTGAAGAACCCTCTTGAGGACTAATGCCTGACCTTGCGTCTCAGCCTCTACTTCCTCCATATCATTACTACTTTTTTCTTCATGTGATTCGGAATTTCCGTCCTCCCCTTCTGCAAGAACATCTAAGTAATCATCTTCAATTTCTTGTGCTTCCCTGACAGTGATCATCCGGAAACTGGGGCAATTTCGCTGAAGGTGTCCATAACCTTGGCATTAAAAGCACTTCCTTTTGTCATCAGGGATTGCAGGTGGTTTAATTGGAGGGGCTGCCCTTTTTAAGTTGTCAAAACTAGGTTTAGTAGTAGGTGTTTGGGAATACACCACTCCCTTCTCCTTCTTAGACTCATAGGATTTAAAGAATGCTTTTGGCTTCTTTGAATTCCCATGTTTTTCCACTTTGAGTGTTACTTTACAGATTTCCTCATAAATCCAATAAGTTTGCAACTCCACTTTCTCCCTAATGGAGTCATCTAATCGTGCAACAAATCGAGCGACTTTATGATCTTCCTTTTCTTCCAGATCACACAATATCAACATCTTTTTGAAGGCATTGAAATATTCTTCCACACTCTTCTGCCCTTGCTTTAAGGCATGCATCTTTAGGAAGTTGTTCAGCTCATACTCATGTGGCACAAATTTCTTCCTCAATTCCCTCTTCTGTTTGCGCCGAGACACAATTTTCAATCTACCTTCTTTTTTTTGTTTCCTTTGCAGCCCTTCATACCATAAGCTAGCATAGGAAGTTAACTTCAATTCCGCCACCCTGAAGGCTTTATGATCATCATATTCTTTGTAATTGAAGACTCTTTCGGTTCTCCTTATCCAATCAAGGAAAACTTCAGGATCTAGACTTCCATTGAACTCCGGAACGTCCAATATTAGGCTACGATCATCATCTTTCGGTTTATCAAGTTTTCTATGTCTTTTTCAATCATCTTCATCACTATAATTGGTGTCATATACATGCCCTCGTTTGCGTGCACTTCTTCCTGAATCTTCATCACTAGAGCTCGAATTAGATTCCTCAATTTCGTGGCTCTTCTTGTTAGTTTTCGATCTCCCTGACACAAAATTCATTACTTTCTCTAGCATGGTTCGTAATTCTCGGATCTCATTGTCTCTCTTGATTTCCTAAGCTTGTTTTAAGAATAATCCTCTCAGAAAATTTGTAGGAACTCCTTCACCTCCACCTTCCATAGCAATGTTGGTTAAAGTTATTGATAGATTTACAAGCACTTGAGATTAAACGTTCTCACAACGAGAGCACCAAATTTGATGTGAATTTTCGTATGAATTTAAAAACTCACAAAGGTAAAACTAAATTCTCAAATTTCTAAAGGCTATGCCACCAAAATTTTCGAGTTTAGGTTGATAAATTAGTCTTTGATTAAAGCCTAAGCACCCTCAAAACCACTAATTAATCTCACAAGAGTATAAAGGAAATAACCACCAACACAATAAAGTATTCGAATTTTTATTTAGAGTAAACAAACAAACTTTTGTTTATTAAAACTCAAACTTAATTTTACAAGCTAATGTTGAGACTGTTTATAGGAATAATCATCAACAAATATCCTAACTGAAAGCCCTAAAATACACACACAAAAGAAAGGGAAATTCGTCCCTCACACACACACACAACATAATAATGCCATATCATCACTACATCTTGATCTTATCTTGCTAAAAAACTCTAACAAACTTATAAAAACAAGAAAATATCCTAAAAAACTTCTTAACAACCTAAAAAACAAGATAATCAACAAATTATAACCATAAATACATAAAAAATCAAAGAACCCAAAACTCTACAAAATCGTAAAAATTTTCGCCCAAGAATGTGCTCCAATTTTTGCGCATTTTAAAGATACACTAGTGGAAAAAACTCTATTCGTATCGGGCAAAATCATACATTTCGGATGGATTTTAGGCGTTACGTTTGTGGGTGTTACAAATACAGATGTTATTTGTATCGGGCTACTGTTCGTTACAAATAACAAGCTATTTGTATCGGGCTTCTTTGTTGACCGTTACAAAAAACATGTTTGAAAGGTAGGACATGCAGTTATTTGTAACGCTTAAGGTTAATATGCCCGATACATTTGACTTAATTTGTAACTGAAAATTACTTTTGCCCAGTACAAATAGTGACTTTGTTTGTAATGTTTGAACTACAGCCCGATACAAATAGCTTTTTTTTTTTTTTTTTTAACTTTGAAATTTTAGGCCCGATACAAATACATAAACATTTTTTTTTTAAAAAAAAGCTGATATGTTGCTAATTAATCTACATGCTAATCCTGCATGCTTCCTAATGCTGCTGGTGCACCAACAAAACCTGCACACACAAAAAAGGCTACCACCATGCTCTGCTCTACTGCATGCAGACCACCACCACCACCACCATGACCAACAACCACACTAGCTACCGCCATAGTACATACATGCGTTAAACAATGAACATTCAATTTGTGGTAACTTGTATTGAATTATATAACCGCTAAAAAAAGGTCCAAAAGTCTGTTTGTCAAATGCATGTACATAACCCTTCCAACTAGCTTGACTTCTAAACTTCCAACTTCATCGTACCCCATGTTCAACCTAAACTAAATACCACTTAATCTTTCCAAAAATTTGTACAAGTCATAGCGAGGTGAAAACAGTGCAATCAAGTTCTTACAGTGCAAAAACATCAATGCAAGGGCTACATAAATGATGTTCTGAAGAATCTCGCCCATTGTTCTCGAACCTCTATCATTTCACAGTCTTTGTACGAAGCAAGTGTTCCCAAATAAGCCTGAAAAAATAAAACAACCAAAGTAATAGTAAGATATATACGATCAACTTATCACCAACTAATCGGGTTTTAAATCACTACAAAATAGATATTTTTGATGAGAAAAAAAAACATCAGGATCCAGGATGACAAAAGATGAAAAGATCATTATTCACTAATGTCTCATTGAATTAGGTGTCCATACAAAGCAAGGTACCCAAATCAATTGCAAATGCTTGAAAACAAGCATCCACGATGTAGAAAGTATGGAGTAAAATCTTCTCGATAATAATTACATACCTCTCGCAAATCACCATGACATTCTGAATGTCGTGCAACTATCTCATACATGTATCTCATAATGTAATAGCCACACAATGTCCCTCTATTTTGTTGAGCACACTAACATTAGTATAAACCAATACTCGTTAGTGAACATAAAACAACAACATTCCCATGTGTGACACATTTATTTAGGCAATCACATACCTCTACTGCTTTCGAAGACATATTCGCCTTACTTTTTTTTAATTCATTTTCACCTAGGCAAGCCCTATAGATCTTATAAGCACTACAAAAACATTTGAAATTTATGTAACCAAAACAAACTTAAAGTACGGGGTTGAAATAAAAAGAATTATGTGATTCATACTAACATTGCAAACATGGTCACACAGTTTAAAGGCGTGCTGCTTCGCATCAGGGTCAAAATGAAAACAGAACCGGTACGTAGGTCAAACACAAGGAGAATCCAGTGACAACTACAAAAATCACAACATATACACCACATTTCATTCTTTATATAAAAGCCATTATCTGCATCATAATAACTTCTAAGTAAATATCCAAAACAACTTACTCTTGAAAATATGGAGCCAAAATAAATTTGCAGTGCTTAGCCTTCTTTTCTATTTCGCTAGTGAACGCCTTTCTCACATATAGTTGAACTTCAACAAAGTTCCTCTTGATTTCAGCACCAGAAATTCTTTGGGGGCATAAGAAGGTAATCTCGGGAATATTCAAAACCGAGATAAAGTCTTGCACCAAGAACCTGATATTTATTTTGAAATGGTGGAAAGGTAAATCACACGAAAATGCAATTACTTGTAATCAATGAAAAACGTATGCCGCTGGTATCAAGAAAATACTTACAGAATGTAGACGTGAACCAACGAAACATTAGCCCAAGCTCCTCTAAGGAATTCACAAATATCATTTTTGGTCACCCAAATTTGCATGCTTTCCTTGAGGTAAAATGTAGGTGACATCAATGGAACGGAAAAGGTATCTCCATCTAAAGCACATATCCTGTAGTACAGTAACTCACACTCTTCTATAAGATTCTGCACCACATCATCACCCACCATCTCCTCCATCCGTACGTAGCTTGATTCAACAGCCTTTGGATCCCAACTCGCTACAAGTTCTTTGTTGTTAGTAGATTCTTTGAATTTCTTATGAGGCGATGTAGGAACCTGCAAACCAGAACAAGTTATGTAAGTATTAGCACCAAATGACACTTTTACAAGTGGTATTTTAATATATATGTAATACCAACATCAAGATTAATCCACAGCCTGACCTTATCCTCAAACAAAACCAATGATGTAGGCCACTACACTATATATCCCCTAGCATCTTTCACCTTTGTCACACCGTCGGGTGATGGTACTGGAAGATCGATAATGCTGTTGCTACACACTTCTGAAATTTGGTCAATGCTCACTCGATAATGGTCACGTAGCATGGAGGAGCTGTGCACGATCCCGCCATTGTTCGGTTGTATTGTGCCTTCAGCAACGACAACCAAGTTCCTAGGATCGAGCTCATCATTCACAGCAAGATGACATTTTTTTAAGTCCTATGTTTACATTGAAAAAAATTCGTTAAAGGAAACAACCTCATGTAATGTAATTATGAGAATTGAAAGTTAAATCAAAATATGATTTAACCTCTATATCAACACGTAGTTGTTTCCCCTGATGTGTTCCATTTGAGTCAGATTGAGGATGCACACTTGCCACTTCATTTGACTAATTAACACGTTGTTCGCTTAGCATTTTTAGGTTAGTGTAGGAAGCTAGATATGTTTGCACTTCAGCAGCAAATCTTTCTTGGACCTTTGCTTCAAATTACTCGGTTAGTCTTGCTTTGAACGCCTCTAATTCCTCCACAGAACACACACTGATAGCGCCCCTTTTCGTTGCTTTCCCAAACGCTTGCGTGTTCCCAACACCAACCCCACATCTCCCAAGACCTTTCACAAATCCACGATAATCCTTCTTTCCCAATGCCTTTGTTAAGGCATCAACACCATGCTCTTGGTCTGGAGCCTTTCCTTTCTCCTTTTCTGTTGCTTCTTTTTCCAATTGTTCCATCTATTAAAACATGCATGTAATTAGGAAATCAAAAAATGAAAAGAATATATAATGCATAAACTACTGAAATTAAAACTAATGTCTATAATTTCCACTACTTACTACTAGATTAACCACTCGAGCAGTCTCGGGTTTATTTGGGTCTACTTCCCACTTTCCATCCTTTGTTTTCTTTTGATGAGCTAGACACCACTCCCTTTCACGAGTTGCTAGCCTTTCATGGACCCCCGCACTACCATCCACGGTTCCTCCTTCTGTTGGAGCTGGAAGTCTGTTGTCCTTAATCCATTCTTGCCTTTTTCGCCCATAGCTTTTTTGGCCCAATGTATGCCGATGGATATTATGTCGAGCACTTTTCTTTGCAGTTTCACTTCTTTTCTGCATTAAGTAAAATCATACTACAAAATAAGAGAACAAATACAATTCTATGTATTGAAATTCCAGTTCCAATTTCTGTTCTAAAATTTCAGTTCTGATTTGAATTCTGAAATTCAGTTCTGAAATTCAAGTTCTGAAATTCAGTTCTGAATTTCAGCTCTGAATTTTGGTTCTAATTTCAGCTCGAAGTTCTACTGAATTTCAGTTCCGATTTCAGCTCGAAGTTCTGAAATTCAGTTTTGATTTCAACTCTGAATTTCAGTTCTGAAATTTCATTTTTGATTTTAGTTCTGATTTAAGTTCTGAAATTCAGTTCTGAATTTTAGTTCTGAATTTCAGCTCTAAATTTCAGTTCTGATTTCAGCTCGCACTTCTACTGAATTTCAGTTCCGCTTTCAGCTCAAAGTTCTAAAATTACAGTTCTAATTTCAGCTCGCAGTTCTACTGAATTTCAGTTCCGATTTCAGCTCAAAGTTCTGAAATTTAATTTATGAAATTACAGTTCTGAATTTCAGCTCTGAATTTCAGTTCTGATTTGAGGTCTATGTTCTACTAAATTTGAGTTCCGATTTCAGCTCGAAGTTTTGAAATTCAGTTCTGAAATTTCAGTTCTGATTTCAGGTCTAAGTTCTACTGAATTTGAGTTCCGATTTCAGCTCGAAGTTCTGAAATTCAGTTCTGATTTCAGCTATGAATTTCAGTTCTGAAATTTCATTTCTGATTACAGTTCTGAAATTTCATTTTTGATTTCAGTTCTAAATTTCACTTCTGAAATTTCATTTCTATAAGATTCATTAATTTACCTGAAACTCTTCTGAAGTGGCATAAGCTACAAAGGTTTTCCACTGATCCTCGGTGATGCATCCCTCATATAATTACCATGGCGTTTTATCTGCATTAGGAGAGCCTGCTAGTGGATCTGTACTTCTGTCCACAAATCGTGACACCAAGTGAAACTTTCATTCTTCCAACCACTCTTGGATTTTATGTTAGACAATGTCAAGGTGGCTGATAACTTCGAGTACTTAGTGCAACCGGGGTATAAAGGTGTCTCGGCAGCCTTCGACACATCATCAAGAAGAGGAGGTTGGTCATTAGTGTGGTCACCCATAACATCCATCATGTCATCCATTCGATCATGTTCAACTTCCATCGTCACCATCATTGTAGCCATCATCATCCATTTGCAATGAATGTTGATCCCTCATTTGTTGGTCATTGTCATCCCTTGAGGGTAGTGATTCCCCCTGATAATGCCACACTTCATAATTAGCAGTAAACCCACGACAGATTAGATGATCCTTTATTTTCACGATATTCGCCCACCTCTTAACATTACCACAATCTTGACAAGGGTAATAAATTGTTTCGTGCTTTTTCATTCTTGTATGTTCTAAGGCAACATTACAAAAATCATCTACCCCATCTCGGTAAGCATTTTCACGTCGATCACCATACATCCATTTTCGATTCATTTCTAAAAACATAATGATGATGAATGTTAGTACACTCTTCGACTTTGACTTACAAGCCCAAAATTTCTATACACACTCATTAAGTAACAATAATGCCACCCCTTGTGCAACTAAATTTGTTGCTTCCGCTCACACGCAATGAACCTCATTGGTTTCATTTAAACATTTTAGTGTTTGTTGGTCAAAATTTCCATACACACTCACTCAAAATTTTAACTTTCCCCTTCTTGTTATATAACTTTCCCCTTCTTATTATATTACCAAGTACGCAAAAAACTTTTACACTAATGGTTTCAAAAGAGAAGGCATATACTTTAGCATTCTTATATAATTCATACTTATAAAGCACACTAAATGAAATAGATTTCTACAATTCCACGAATATGAGAGTATGAATGTATGATAGCCGAAAATTTAATGAAGGAGAATCAATAATTGACAGTAGAACAATAGATGCTCACCAAGCACGAAAAATAAGTCCCTTTTGATATGCAACAGTAGTCAAATGAATGATCACACGGTGTACTATAAATTCTGCCGGTATCTTGGTCTGCAAAGCAATAAGACACATTCAAAAACTAAACCAGTAAAACTCATCAATATGAAAATCCAGAAATGAATGCAAAATCAACCTAGACATATGAGGCTCCACAACCAGAAGGCACTCTCTCAATTTCTGCTAAGTCCGTATACTGCATAGAAAGAACAAAGAGATGGTGGTATATCACAATCTGTTAACAACGTATTGACAAAAAACCTATTCATGAGAAATTTCATAAATTAACCCAACAAACAAAAGAAATTACTCAAATTAAACAAAACCTACTTGTTGCAACTGAAACCCTAAATGAACAGTTAAAAGTAGATCAAAAAATGAGTTCACTTGAATAGTTACAAAGCATATAAATAAATTGAACAACTGTAATACAGAACAATATAGGAAGCGGGAAGGCAAAGCAAATCAGGACTCAGGACAGAACATAACCGACAACAGGTGAAGGAAAGGAAAGGAAGAATAGAACATACAGCAAGTGTAGAATATAGGACAAAACAGCAGCAAATACATGCCCTAATTTTCTTATTATGGCAAAAAATCAGAGTATATATATAACAATAGCTGAATTAGCTCACCTACTTATTTTCAAGTCCTAAACCTCAATAATTTTAATTAATTGTTCCGATCTCAGCCTAACTTTCTGCTACTTTACCCAAATATCAAATTTAACATCTGCTTTTATAGATTAAGGTTTCATGGAATTTCTTGATACAAGCCATGCTTACTTAGCGTTATCATCTTTGAGAGTTAAATCATGAAAACTGGGTAGAATTATTAGTAATATGTCAGTATGCATATGTTGAACTTCAAAATGAGTCAAAATTTATATTGTTAAGTGTAATAAAACTATTCAAATTCTTCAATCTTCTCATTAACAAAATTACCAAGAAATCATTCACTTAGCCTAGACTAGCTAACTACCAAATTATACTCAAGTCCCGCTATTACACCTACGATATCAACTAAAATGCAGAAATCAACTAATTACATAAATGAAAGCAAGCAAAATGTATCAGTCCAAAATTTACGTATGACTGCGTTAGAATCAAACTTAGTTTGAGGTTTGAATTATGGAAATGGATTGCAATTTAGTCCACTAAATAAGCATTTTTTTTGTCAGTTATATTATGATTCTCTCTCAGACTCTCAGTAAGCTAGATTTACGTCATATAAACATTTGATTTCATCATTCTTCTTATGTGCCATCAACCTATCAGCTAGTTACATACTTAACACAAGACAATCACAACAAAAGACTTGCAGCTGATACTAATTGAAATCGAAATTTGTAATCCAAAAGAAGCTGATATTAATTGAACAAAATTGAAACACATGCAACTGAAACTAAATGAACAATTAAAAGTAGATTGAAAAATGAGTTCATTTGTTGCCGAATATGGAGCCTGGTCTTACATTACAACACACAAATAGCAAGTATCTGAAATATAAATAAGAGAGTATTGAATCCAGGAAAATCATCACCAACAATAGCATCAGGAAATACACTAGTGTCATCAAATAAACAGATGAAATTAAACATAGATACCCCATTTTCATTTTTGTCTAAAATCCAATGAGAACTTAGATAAAGCTCATTCTTTATCACCTCAAAAAATAAATCTATGGAAAAATAAACCCACTTAAACATGATTGAAAACTATAATAAACCCAAATAAAGATCTAAAAACGTAGAAAGTATATAAATATCCTTAAGACTACTACTTCATAAAATGAGAAAATAAGAAGCTTGCAAACTAATAAAATTAAAAATTTATGAAAACACCATAATCACAACAGCACAAAGCTCAACCCAAATTAATTGAAATTCTGAATCAAAAT
The DNA here is from genome assembly GCA_016808085.1 of Suaeda aralocaspica. Lineage (NCBI taxonomy): Eukaryota > Viridiplantae > Streptophyta > Magnoliopsida > Caryophyllales > Amaranthaceae > Suaeda > Suaeda aralocaspica. The sequence continues at coordinate 866,916 of PYUH01000858.1, forward strand.
GAAAATCTTGATAAATTATGATTACAACTAACCCACTTAAAACAACACAAATTACTCAAAATTAGTGAAATTCATAAGAAATACTGAAATATAGTCGTCGACAAAGAAAGGTTGAACTGACCAGACTACTATAGTAAACAAGTTATTGAGTAAACAAAACTAGCAACAAGCATAGAGTAGGTGAAATACGGATTGTAAATACTCAAATATTGATACTGAAATTCAGTAATTTCTGAATAATAACCCAATTCAATAATTTCGTGTATTTGGGATTGGTGATTAATAACACGAAATCATTTATTAGGATTGGCGATTAATTATTACACGAAATTCAGTCATAATAACTTAAATTACTAAAGTTCACTAAAATTCAATAACTGAAATTACCCAAATAATATTAGACATAATTACCCAAATAATTCAGAAGAAGAGAAGTTGTAGGCGGTGCCCAAATATTGATACCGGAAGATAGTGGCGGTGGTTGTCGAGGTGGAATTTGCAATGAAGATAGTAAGAAGGTGGAAGATAGTGGTGGTGGTGAAAGAGATGATAGTGGAAGAACCAAGATATATAGTGGTGGACCGGTGGTGGAAGAAGGACTTTGAGAAGATAGTGGAAGAACGGTTTTGAGAAGATAGTGGAAACACGATTTTGAGAAGATAGTTAAGAAGAAGATAGCGGGAAGTATGAGTTTGCATGTGTACTTTTTACTTAGGGTTTTTACCAAACTCAAAAATGTGACGGTCATTTAAAATAGTAGCTACAAATGTATATTTCTAGTAACAGGCTAAAATACAACCGATACATACAACATATATTGTAGTAAATAGTTCAGTAATTGTAACGCGTACAAAGTGTTATAGTTACAATAAGTCTTAATTGTAACAGTCCAACAATAAGCCCGATATAAATAGTGGAAGAGTGGTTAAAATAACTAAGTTTGTGTAACGCCTTAACAATTTGACTGTTACAAATACAATATTTGTAACCATATCTTCCATGGCCCGATACAAATAGGGCGATACGTTTAGAAAATTTTCCACTAGTGATATTGCATCAAATCTTCAAAAAACCTTTCAAGATCCAATCTTTTAATCAAGAAACCTTCAAGAAGTCATTTCCCATGTCTTTAAGGCTGTAAATGTGATCAAGGCTCACCAAGAAATCAAAGACTCAATGCCTAAAATGAGAAAAACCCTAGCAAATGCAGTGGGAAAAAACCCATAGGTAAAAACCATCTTGTTCCCCATAATCCACCATTCTTTCTTTGATTTTCGTGCCACCCTAGGTGTTTGTGATCATACACAAGCAAATCCCTACCCTTGATGCACCCATATAGCTTGTATTCCCATATGCAATTAATTCACATATCATTGCATCCTTGCCATTTACATCCAAACCTTCGAAGTTGATTACATCTTTGTTAATCTTGTCATTCTTTTCATTGATGCTTGCATCAGATAGAAGTGGGGGAGACACAAGATGTGGTAACACGGAAAACCCCCTAAATCAGGGTAAAAAAACTGCTGGTGGTTTTGAGTCCACCAGTCCACTAATTACGAAAGAAGATTAAAAATATAGTGTATACTGCTAGCTTTCTAGCTTTGATTGTTGCGAATTGTTCAGCTAAGAAATGTACAGAACTTGTTGTGCGTAAAGTGATGTAAATGACAATAGAAAAACTATCAGCTAAAGAATAATGTTGTGTGTTCTGCCTTATTTTCCACTCTAATTATAGATAAATTCTTCTTCAAAGCCGTTCCTCCTTCTTCGAGTTGATTATTGTTCGTATTACGTATCTGGCTTGAATTATGAGCTAGGTTCAAACTTGTTTGAAATATTGTTCCTATTTTCTCGGCACGTAATATTCAATATTTTGACCCTAACTTCCCACGATCTTCTCTTTCTAGAAGATTTTTGATATATCTTTCTTCTTGATTCCTTGATTCACAAACCCATCAGTTGACTAAATCCAATCTGTAGCTGCTAGCTGGATACCTGTGTAGCTGACAATCAAGCTGGATTACAGATAGGAAATTTATCCATAACAATGAACAACAAGGGATTAAGGGAACGTTTACTTCAGCTTAAAATCAGTTCAGTTAAGCTCAGTTCAGTTCAGTTCTTCTTTTATTTTGTTATTCATTCCTTCATAAAAAACTTTCAACTCAGTTATGTTCAGCTCCAATCAGTTCAGCTCAATGTTTTCAGCTAAAGTAAACATGCCCTAAGTTTGAGTTTCGACAGATCGAGTAAGAGATTTGAGTTAAAAGGGTTTAAATTGAGATTTAAGAGTCAAAATCGCGGATCTCAAAATAGAAGATTAAAGAAAGTTAGTGATTTGAGTTTGACGATTGAAGGAATTGCTTAATTTCATTTAATCATATTTCCCCAAATAAAACCAATCAATCCAATCTTTCTTTCTACCAACCCTTTTATGTGTTAACAAATTATTCATACCCCACATATACTTAATCATTTGGTATGCTGTCACCTCACCTTAAATTTAAGTGTTTTAAGTTAAAAAAAAAATCACTAAAGAAACTGGTTAAATACAATCATGTTTCTTTGTTATAACATTAAATCATCAAACAAACCAATTAAAATCGAAGTTCCACACATAACTTTGGTCCCTAAAGAGATAAGCCCACTAAAGAACATGTCTCTTGTCTACTCCTAAAAGACCACACATAACAAACCATTTAAAATGACGTGTCTTACCCCACGTTTCTTAGGCCATTTTTGTTCTTGTGATAATTGTCTTTCTATAGTTTCTAACTTTTGTTCTTCATTCTTCACAAGCTAATCTAGTTCTTGTTCTTTAGAGTTCGTTTGTTAGGGCGTAAAACATTTTCCCCGAAAACACTTTTCTCATTTTAAATTGTTCGGTTTGGATTAATATATTAAAATGTAAAACTTGGGGTGGAAAATGGTTTTACACCATGTTGAAAACTTTTTCCCCAAAATTGGGAGGAAAACATTTTTCATCACACTTGGAAGGAAAACACTTTTCTTTGCCATTGAATTATTTGACTTTTCATCCAACCAAACAATTTAAAGTGCTTAAAATGAATCAACGTTAGTGACAATCTTGCTTCCTAAAGCAAATCCGTCTTAAACTTACTCCTTAGACCGCCTTAGTGTAGAAACTTTATCTCGTGGGATACGATCCTTAATTTCCCTTACTAGTAGCCTAGTGAGCGTTGCATGGTTTATCTTCGGTAGCCACTTCGACAAGCTATCAAATTTTGGTGCTGTTATCGGGGATAAGCGATTTTTCAATAAGTATTTTTCTATTTGTGAGATTTTTGTCACAGTTCCGAATTCCCTTCCTTTTTTCTTGTTCTTTCCATGCTTGTCATTGCTAGCTTCTTGTATTAGCCTTTGATACAAGTGTGAATAGCAATATGTAATTATTTTTGCATTTTATACGTATGATTTTTGTATTTTTATTGAGAAGTTGTATTCAATAAGAATATTAAACAAAAGAATTTAAATAAATTTTAATTAAAATAATTATTTTGTGTTTATAAATAATATTTTGTATTTTATAAAATATTTTGAAAAGTTTCTAAAAATAGAATTTTTAAGAGTTTCATAAATTATTTTTAAGGCAAGGGCATAAGAGTATTTTCCACTATTTAGGATAATTATGGGCTTTCACAAAATCCTACTTTGGGGCATATATATACCCCTTAAATCCCAATTTTCAGATTTTATCATGCAAATTGGTGATATAGGATTCTAAAATTTAGAGAGAGAAAGAGAGAAGAAAAAAGAGAGAAAGGGGGGTCCAAAAAAAAAGAAAAACAAGATATTTTTCGGGGTGTTCGGTTTTGGGCGAAGGAAGAAAAAAAAAACTTCGTCGTTGCTTGCTCGCCGGGAACCACCGGAGCCGCCTTCCACTCGCTGAAGCTCCGCCGCGCCTGTCGATGCTCGCCGGCCAACCTCTCCCCCTTTGTTTGGTATATTTTCGAATTTACAAATAAATTCTTCTTCTTTCTTTTTGATTTAATTTTGCAAATTCATGTTTATATTTATGATTAATAATGTTTTTATAAGTTTCAATCGTGTTTTATAAAGTTATGACTTGTTTTAAAGCATGAATTAATTTGCTGTTCATGAAATTTTAGATTAGGGTTTATAAAGTAATGAAATTCTTGATTTTTATGAGTTTTAATGATTTGAACTTCAATATTATGATCAAGAATTGTTGTTGGGTGTATTTTTGATGATTTTATGAAGTTTAGATTGATTTTTAAAGGCTTTACACATAAAATAAATTGCTGTCCAAATGTTGTGATCATGAAAATAAATAGAATAAATATTATGAACATATTTTGGCTTATGAAAAATTATTCTAAATCATAGATTTGTTTCATAATGATGTTAGTAGATTGTAAAAGAGTTTTATGATGAATTTAAGATTTTTTTTATGAGATTTCTATGATTTTAAAGTAAATTAATAAATCTGAAAATTTTATAAAAGCAAGATAAAATAAGTTTTAAGTGTTTATATTATGCCAGTATGATTACATGTTAATTCTATAATGCTACATACGATACTTAGTATGTTTCATGAAGTTTAAAAGTGATTTTATGCATGTTTAACATGCTGTCCAGATTTTCTAAAGTGAGTAATTAGGGTTTTAAAGTATGTAATTAGCATGAACTAATGATATAAGTTAAGTATTACATTGAATGATTGATTTGTGTTGTTTTTGTGGTTTTTCGAGGAGTTTAGACTATTTTAAATTGCTGTCCACTTTTCTATAGTGACATAAAATGTATGTTGAGGTTTTATAAAGCATAAACAAGTTTCCGAAAATCAAGTAATTTTGCAATAGAAAAATTAAAGTGAAGTATGGAATTGAATAGAAACCATATCGGGAATGCTTTGGACAAGTTTCCAATATAGAAAGATAGTTTGGAGTTGCTGTAGAACTTAGTCAACAAGGTTTAAATTTAGTATCGGTTTTCTCTATGTAGCAGACTTTGAATTAGTCAACTTTTAGAAGTTGTGGCGGATCACCACTATTTTACAAGGTACGTTAGTACTAAAGACAAACATAAGAATTAGAATTCATGATTGGATGATCCCTTATGTTATGATATGTTGTTATGCTTGTTTGAATAGATAATTGATGTGCATAGAAGTATGATTTTATATGATTCTAACATTTCATGTTTGGCAATATAAATTGTACAAGATTTAATTGGAATGTTATGATCAGTTTAATTTGGCCAGTAGCTTATTTATGAAGAAAGGAAGTTCTTTAAGTTGGTTAGTTACTTAATCTACAAGAAAAGTAGTTCGTGAGTTTTTATTCACATGAATTAAAAGAAGTTAATGAGCAATTATTTTTATACATGTTGCCACTCATAGTTTAATGTGTGGGCAAGGAGGAAGTACTTTGATGATTGCCTTAGCCATTATCACTGTGGCGGTAATACTGTTGTTTTTCCCGTTATTTAGGAGTTTTAATAATTGTAATTCTTAATATTTGTATTATGTTTTCCGAAAAAAATATACAGTAGAAAGTTAAGAAATTTCAGGGTGTTACAAAGTGGTTAGAGAGCTTAGTTTTTGAAATAAAATAAATTTTATTTTTGGGGGTACCCTAAGTTTTATTTTGGGAAAGAGAAATTTCTTATTTTGGAAAGTTTTGGGAAATGAAATTTTTCTAAAAATAGTAATATTTGAAAATAGAAACATTTGAAAAATAAAAGTTTTGAAAAATAAATTGTGTGCAGGTATGCAAGGAATTCAGGTATGTGTTATGTATTATTACTTTAATATCATGTGGTGAGTTTGGGTAGGAAGTTTTGGCATGTAGGATAGTTTTTATTTCTGTTCTTTCATGCATTTGAATTCATGTTTTAAGGTGTTGCTTATGTGAGTAGTTATGTGTAAAGGAAATTGTATGTTAGCCACCCGACCTTTTTGTAGAACTGTTAGTTTGTTTGTTGCGGGAAGGATGCTCCATTAGTTCTAAGTGTTGTGTAGGATGTCGTATAGCATGGCTAGTAAAGACAAACAGATGGGGACCTTGAGAAAAAGCACTATGAGAGTCCACCTCAATACGTTTGGAAGATATGGTTTTAATGTTGGTATATGAGTACGGTATTGAAGCTGCCACAATGGGATAAACATTACCATGTATCGGCCCTAATTGTTAATTGTTTTTCCGAAGTAAACATCATTCTTTTGCACTTTCTTGAAACCGTTTTATGACCTTTTAAAGTTGGACAAGCTGCATATTAGAAAACTATAAATGACTCAAGGCATCAAATGGGCCAAAATATTGTAGTACTGTATCAAAAGAAGGTGAGAAGAAGGGTGCATAAGTATTAATCTTCAATGCAGTTGCAGTGAAAAAAGTTTTAATTAGATTCCTTAATTATATAACATAACAAAATAGTGTCAGTAATGAGGTTTGCTAGGTTTGTCAGCAGAGGTTTTCCCATATACCTTTGTAGTGTGGGAAATGCGGATCATGTTGAGACTACTAAACCCAAGGATATTGAGGTAGTAAGGGACTTTTAGGACGTGTTTCCGGAAGAGATTCCAGGAATGCCTCCTAAGCAAGAGATTGACTTTACCATAGACTTAGTTCCAGGAACAGAACCTATTTCCAAAGCACCTTATAGGATGGCACCTGCAGAAATGAGTGAGTTGAAAGAGCAGTTACAAAAGTTGTTGGAAAAGGGTTACATTAGGCCTAGTGCTTCACCTTGGGGAGCACCAGTACTGTTTGTAAAGAAGCAAGATGGGAGTTTGAGGTTGTGTATTGACTATATAGAGTTGAATAAGGTGACAATAAAAAATAACTATCCTTTACCGAGGATTGATGACTTGTTTGATCAACTAAAAGGAGCTACTGTGTTTTCAAAGATTGATTTGAGGTCAGGATACCATCAATTGATAATTGCTAATGAGCACATACCAAAAACGGCTTTTCGTACAAAATATGGGCACTATGAGTTCACTGTTATGCCTGTTGGGTTAACCAATGCGCCAACAATTTTCATGGACTTAATGAATAGGATTTTCTAACGATTCTTGGATAAGTTTGTGGTTATTTTCATTGACTGTAAGAGTAAAGAGGAGCATATGGAACATTTGAGGACAATTTTGATGACACTAAGAGAGAATGAATTGTATATTAAGTTCTCGAAATGTGAGTTCTAGTTTGAGAAAGTAGCATTCTTAGGACATATTGTTTTAAAAGAGGGAGTCAAGGTAGATCCAGCTAAAATTGAAGCCGTAAAGGAGTGGCCTACACCTAAAAATGTAATAGATGTACTGAGTTTTTTAGGGTTAGCAGGTTATCATAGGAGGTTTGTGAAGGACTTTTCGAGGATTGCTAAACCAATGATGTCGTTAATGAAGAAGAACTGTATGTTTGAGTGGAGTGATAAGTGTGAAGAAGCATTTCAGACCTTAAAGGACCGTTTGACTATAGCTCTAGTGCTAACTTTGCCAGATGGAAGTGACTCTTATGATGTGTATAGTGATGCTTCTAAAAATGGTTGGGGATGTTTGTTAATGCATAATAGAAAGGTGATTGCATATGCTTCAAGGCAATTGAAACCATATGAGGCAAACTACCCTACTCACGATCTTGTGTTAGCAGCGATCGTGTTTGCTTTAAAGATATGGAGGCATTACTTGTATGGGGTAAAGTGTAAGATATACACGGACCACAAGAGTTTAAAGTACTTTTTCACTCAAAAAGATTTAAACATGAGACAGAGGAGATGGGTTGAGTTGATCAAGGATTATGACTTACATATCCAGTACCATGAAGGGAAGGCTAATGTGGTAGTCGATGCTTTAAGCCGTAAAGCGAAGCATGGAATGAATACCTTGGTGGTTGCTAATGAACTATGTAAGGATATAGAAAGATTGGAATTATAAATAGTGAAGGAGGGAGACTTGGAAGTAATTCTTCGTAATCTTAGTGTCGAACCAACAATATTTGAGGAAATTAAGAAGAACCAGGAGGGCGATGTGAAGTTGGACATAATAGAGGAAAAACTGAAAGTAAGAAAAGTTCTGGGCTTCGAGATCCATGAGGATGAAATTTTAAGGTATAAAGGAAGGTGGTGTGTACCACAGAATTGTGAGGATCTGAAACGGAGAATCATGGAGGAAGGTCATAATACCCCGTATCCAGTGCATCCTGGAGGCAATAAGCTGTATAAGGATTTGTAGATGGTGTATTGGTGGCCTAGGATGAAAAGGGAAGTGGCTGAATTTGTGAGCAAGTGTCTCACTTGTCAAAAGGTGAAATTTGAGCATAAGAGACCATAAGGAGAGGTCCAACCACTTGAGATACCAGGGTGGAAATGGGATTGCATATCAATGGACTTTGTAACTTGCTTGCCAAAGTCGAGGAATCAAAATGATACCATATGGGTTGTGGTGGATAGGCTTACTAAGTCAGCGGTGTTTATACCTATGAGAGACTTGGGGGATGAAACAACTTGCAATGGCTTACACAAAACATGTTGTGAGGCTACATGGAGTTCCAAAGGATATCGTGTTAGATAGGAATTCTAGGTTTCTTTCGAAATTCTAGAAAAGTGTCCTGGAGAACTTTGGTACAACGTTGAAGATTAGTACCTCTTTCCATCCATCAACTGATGGACAAACAGAGAGAACCATAAAAACTTTGGAGGATATTCTAAGAGCTTCTGTAATGGATTTTCAAGGGAATTGGAAGGATCACTTAGATCTCATTGAGTTATCATAAAACAATAGCTTCCATGCAAGTATTGGCATGGCACCTTTTGAGGCTTTGTATGGAAGGACGTGCAGAGAATCCCTTATGTTGGAATGGCATAAGTGAGGCAGTGATTCTAGGACCTCAGTTGATCGAAGAAACCATGGACAAAATAAGGGTAATTCAAGCAAAGACTCAAGCAGCACAAGATAGACAAAAGTCCTATGCGGACGAAAATGCTAAAAAGTAGTGCTTGAAGTTGGCGATAAGGTGTTAATTAAGGTATCACCAATAAAAGGAGTAATGAGGTTCGGAAAGAAGGGGAAATTAAGCCCAAAATATGTAGGACCCTATGAGATCCCGCAAAGATTTGGAAAAGTGGCCTATAAGTTAGCGTTACCAATGGAGTTGAGCAAGGTTTACAATGTCTTTCATATGTCTCAACTGAGGAAGTATGTTCTAGATGAGTCACATGTATTACAACCCGAAACCATAGAGTAAGACCAAAGTTTGACCTATGAAGAGAGGCCAATTAAGATCCTAGACAGTAAAGCGAGAGATACTTGTAGAAAAAGTGTCAAAATAGTGAAGGTGTTGTGGTCTGACCAAGAAACCGAAGAAGCTACTTTGGGAGCCTGAAGACGTGATCACCGAAAAGTATCCAGAATTATTTCAGGTTAGTGAGTAGAATTACAGGGACGTAACTCGATTCTTCAAGGGGGTACAGTGCGATCCATTTTCGCACGTTTTACCCTTAACTTTGCACGTTTTTATGAGAATTTACGACTTTTATTTGAAAGTTTTATGTCTGTTACTAAAAAGTTGTCAAGCGAAAGTTAAGTAAATGCCTAAAATCTACAACAACATAGTATGATAATGAAAAGGCTTGAAGTAAATGTAGTCTATTCAAATTCCATATACTAATTTACACAAAGTTTCGAGACGAAACTTCTTTTAAGGAGGGTAGACTGTAATACCTCATATTTTCAGGTATTTTAAGGAATTATTTTTGCATTTTATACGTATGATTATAATATTTTTATTGAGAAGTTGTATTTAATAAGAATATTGAACAAAAGAATTTTAATAAATTTTAATTAAAATAATTATTTTGTGTTTATAAATAAAATTTTATGTTTTATAAAATATTTTGAAAAGTTTCTAAAAATAGATTTTTTAAAAGTTTCCTAAATTATTTTTAAGGCAAGGGCATAAAATTATTTTCCACTATTTAGGATAATTATGGGCTTTCACCAAATACTACTTTGGAGCCTATAAATACCCCTTCAAACTCAATTTTTAGATTTTATTTTGCAAATTGGTGATTTAGGATTCCAAAATTTAGAGAGAGAAAAAAAAAGAGAGAAAGGGGGGTTTGAATAAAAAGAAATTTTTTGGGGTGTTCGGTTTTGGGCGAAGGAATAAAAAAAAATTTCGTCGCTGCTTGCTCGCCGCAAACCACCGGAGCCGTCGTCCACTCGTCTGAGGTCCGCCGCGCCTGCCGCCGCTCGCCGGCCACCCGGAATCCTTCGTTTCGTATATTTTAGAATTTGTAAAAAAAATTCTTGTTCTTTCTTTTTGATTTCATTTCGCAAATTCATGTTTATATTTATTATTAATCATGTTTTTATAAGTTTCAATCGTGTTCTATGAAGTTATGATTTGTTTTAAAGCATGAATTAATTTGTTGTTCATAAAAATTTAGATTATGGTTTAAAAAGTAATGAAATACTTGATTTTTATGAGTTTTAATGATTTGAACTTCAATTTTATGATCATGAATTGTTATAGGGTGAATTTATGACGATTTTGTGAAGTTTAGATTGATTTTTAAAGGCTTTACACATAAAATAAATTGTTGTCCAAATTTGGTGATCATGAAAATCAATAGGATAAATATTATGAACATGTTTTGGCTTATGAAAAATTATTCTAAAGCATAGATTTGTTTCATAATGATGTTAGTAGATTGTAAAAGAGTTTTATGATGAATTTATGATGTTTTTATGAGTTTTCTATGAGTTTCAAGTAAATTAATAAATCTGAAAATTCTATAAAAGCAAGATAAAATAAGTTTTAAGTGTTCATATTATGTTAATCACATGTCAATTCTATAATGTTACATACGATTTTAGTATGTTTCCTGAAGTTTAAAAGTGATTTAAGCATGTTTAACATGCTGTCCAGATTTTGTTAAGTGAGTAACTTGGGTTTTAATGTATGTAATTAGCATGAATTAATCATATCAGTTACGTATTACATTGTATGATTGATTTGTGTTGTTTTTGAGGTTTTTCAAGGAGTTTTTACTATTTCAAATTACTGTCCACTTTTCTAAAGTGACATAAAATGTATGTTGAGGTTTTATAAAGCATAAACAAGTTTATGAAAATCAAGTAATTTTGTAATAGAAAAAGTAAAGTGAAGTATGGAATTGAATAGAGACCATATAAGGAATACTTTGGACAAGTTTCCAATATAGAAAGATAGTTGAGTGTTGTTGTAGAACTTAGTCAACAAGGTTTTAATTTAGTTTCGGGTTTCTCTATGTTAAAGACTTCGAACTAGTCAACTTTTAGAAGTTGTGGCGGATCACCACTATTTCACATGGTACGTAACTACTAAAGACAAACATAAGTATTAGAATTCATGCTTGGATAATCCCATATGTTATGATATGTTTTTATGCTTGTTTGAATAGAGAATTGATGTGCATGTCATGTTTTATTAGAAATATGATTTTATATGATTTGACATTCCACATTTGACAGTATAAATTTTACAAGATTTAATTGGAATGTTATGATCAGTTTAATTTGGCCAATAGCTTATTTATGAAGAAAGGAAGTTATTTAAGTTGGTTAGTTACTTAATCAACAAGAAAAGTTGTTTGTGAATTTTCATTCACATGAATTAAAAGAAGTTAATGAGCAATTATTTATATACATGTTGCCAATCACAGTTTAATGTGTGGTCAAGGAGGAATTAAATAGTAGCTACTCACTGTTAATGTGTGGTAAAGGAAGTTCAGTTTAATTAAAGGACACACCTAAGATTATTTTTAGTATCACTTTAAATCAAAGATAATTAACAAGGCTTGCTTGATTTGATTCATGTGCTTAGGTGATTTTGTATGTGAGTCATAACATTGTTAAACCGGTTAATCATGTAGAGTGTCAGAGGATTCGCATCAAAACTCTTGGAACGTATATACCTTGAGTATGAACAATGGGGGGAGTCGTATGGAATAGTGATCTATAACTTCTAATTGGAGTACAAAACGTTGTACTCGTTTATATTTTTAATGCGCTGGAATTCCGTCACTTTATGTGACAAAGGTAATATCTTCTTAGAGTTGCTCCTAAGTTGGTGCCCCATAGGGCGATTTTAAAGCAAAGGAAACCTGTTCGATGCGGAATCCAATGTTTAAATATAATAATTAATTTGTTGAGTCTATGCACAGGTGAAGAGTTGCCAAATGTAAGATGTGTGTATGTTTTAATTCATGTTGATCTTGTTGCATAGTCTTTAGTAGTTATGTACTCATCTTTGCTGATTGTTTGTTTTGTGTGCATGACTTTGTCTTGGACTTGGCCCTACAATGACCCACTTCTTGCGTGTAGTTGTCTAGAATGAGAAAAGCTACAAGTACAAGTGGGCATATGTCATTTCATGTTGGGTTGGAGTGAGAGCGCTTGTTGTGTAATTTTAATTTTGTTGCTTATGGAGTTATAAATTTTATTTGGATGCTGTTTTATTTTCGAAATTTCTAGTTTTAGTTTTTAAGGGCCATTAAAATGGTTTCGAAGTGTAATGAAGTTTTAAGTTGATTTTTATTTTGGATGTTGGTTGGAATTTGATTTTGAGCTTTGTTTGAGGCTTAAGATTTTAAATTGGTTTTGGTTTTAAGACTTTCGCTGTAGTACTTTGATAAATGCCTTGGCCGTCATCACGGTGGCGGTAATACTTTGGTTTTTCCCGTTATTTAGGATTTTTAATAATTATAATTCTTAATATTTATATTATGTTTTCCGGAAAAATAGTAGTAAGGTTGGAAATTCCAGGGTGTTTCAAAATACTTGTATGGATCACAACTAAGAAGGTTTGTTTGTTAATGATGGTAAAGGTGCAACCATGGGTGAGTTGATTGGTTATGGATATTCAAGCCATATGGGTAGATCAAAGGTTAGGATATGCGTGCGCCTGGTTACACACACTTAAGAAGCAAGTAAATCAAGGGAATGATTGGTGGAATTAGGGGGATAAGTTTATTTTTCCTATGGAGTGTTTCCCATTGCATTTGCTAGGGTTGTTCTCATTTCAGGTATTATGTGTTTTACTTCTTGTTGAGTCTAGTTCATCATTTTAAACCTAAAAGACATGGGAAGTGACTTCTTGAAGGTTTCTTGATTAAAAGCTTGGGTCTTGAAAGGTTTCATGAAGACTGCAAATGTTTCTTGAAAATGGTACAAATTGGCGAAGCAAGTGGGAGTGTATTTGTGTGATTTTTGGGAGATTTGAGCAACTTGATTTTCATGTAAAAGTGGGTTGATTATTTGATTATTATCTTGTTTGTTATTTAGTTAGTTAGTTTGTTACAATAAAATCTAAATTAGTTAGGATTTTTGTCAATTGTAAGATCAAGTTGTGCAAGATGTTTTGTAAGATCCGCTTGGGGATAAGCTTATTTTGGATGTGTTTCCTAGGCTAGGTAAAAATTTCTTTTTTTAAGGTAGTTTCTTGTTTGTTTAGGGTTTGTTTATTTTGTTAGAAGTTTTTTAGGATTTTAATTGATGGCTACAGCTATAAATTGTTTCAATTATCGTTCTAACAAATCAGTTTTGAGTTTTTGAGTTTTTTGGTTTATGAAAAATTTCTTTGTTTTCTACAAAACAAATTCCGAAATTTATTGTGTGAGTTGGTGGATATTTTCCTTTATACTCCTATGTAGATTAATTAGTAGCTTTGATGGTGCCTAGGCTTTAATCAAGGACTAGTTAATCAACCTAAATTGAAGAATTTTGGTGGCAAGGCCATTAGAAGTTCAAGAATTTTGTTTTACTATCCTTGTGAGTTTTTGTTAACACGAAAATTCACATCAAATTTGATGCTCTCGCTGAGAGGGGTCGTTAAACCTCAGGATTTGTTAGACTTTTTAGTTGTTAATTAAAGATTGTGCAAGTTTTGGTGTAAAAAGTCATCGAAAAAGAGCAGTCAGCAAAACTGGAAAATCGGGTGAGAAAAATCTGATTCGAGGGTTAAATTGAAGTTGTGATATCTCTTTCATTAGAAAAGATTGTTTGCTATCCGATCGAAGTGATTCTTTGTGACGTGGTCCAAATCGGAACAATGTTGAATAGTTTGCATAAAAATTTAAATGCGGTTAGGCTTAGAATCTATGCATGAAATTTTGGTTAAGTGTTAATAACATACTGAGTAACAGCTCCACAAAAATGCCGACTTATTTGAGCTGTTTAGGTTTGGTTCTAGTTTTCGTACCTTCATCCAAAATTCTTGATAGTTTTAGAAGGTGCAAAGGGATACAAAACATGAAACTATGAACGTCTCTTGGGATGATCTTTGACGTGCACGCATAAAACAATGCAATACTATAAATAAGTTGAAGGAGGATCTTAAGGAGTTCAAACTTATACTTCAACAAATTAAAGATGCAGAAAAACGTAACAACACACTAACCGATGTAGATAATCAATCATTGTTAAGTATAGTGAATGAGGAAGGGATTGAATCTTTGGAGGATGTGACCAATGATGAATCAAAGGTTGAAGTGATATTATTTTTGATGTAATAAAAGAACTTATGGTTGAAGATCAAGTTATTTGAAATCGAGATGAAGAGATGGTCGATACAAAACCTACAAGTTTGGATCTTTCGATAATTTATGTTAGTGTCCAACTTTTTGAGTCTGGAAGCCTAAAACATGATTCTGTTCTTGGTTTTCATGGGATTCTAAATGATGGATTTCTTATTGATTTCTGTGATACTTTGAATAATCATAAACGAGTGTCAAGGATTCCGTTGTAGTTAAACAAATTTTCACTTGATGATATCGTGTTATGGTTGTTTCAAATAATGTGCTTAGTAGGTTACTTTAGATTTGGCATCAAACATGGATCACTCGTTCGACGAATATGGATGGTTGCATGGATGCTAAAACATTGGGTAAGGTTCTTTTGAAGAAGGGGAGGATGATACTGGTGTGAATAACAGTATATGTATAGATCACAACTTCGAAGGTTTGTTTGTCAATGCTGGTAAAGGTGCACCCATGGGTGAGTTGATTGCTTATGGAGATTCAAAACATATGGGTGCATTAAAGGTTAGGATTTTCTCATATTCACTTAAGAGGCATGCAAATCAAGGAAAAGATTGGTGGAATTAGGGGAATAATTTGCCTATGTATTTTTTTGCCATTGCATTTGCTATGGTTTTTCTCATTTCAGGCATTATGTGTTATATTTCGTGTTGAGTCTAGTTCATCATTTTCAACCTAGAAGACATGGGAAATGACTTCTTGAATGTTTCTTGATTAAAAGATTGGATCTTGAAAGGTTTCTTGAACATTAGAAGTGTTTATTGAAAATGGAGCAAATTGGCGAAGCAAGTGGCTGTGTATTTGTGCGATTTTTTGCAGATTTGGGCAACTTGATTTTCACGTGCAAGTGGGTTGATTATTTAATGTTGATCTTGTTCGTTATTTTGTATGTTTGGTTTTTAGAATAAAATCTAAATTAGTTAGGGTTTATGGAAGTTGTAACATCAAGATATGCAAGTTGTTGTGGAAGTTGATTCACTTGTGGATAAGCTTATTTTGGATGTGTTTTCTAGGCTAGGTCAGAATTTTTTTAGTTTATTAGGTAGCTTCTAATTTGTTAAGGGTTTGTTTAGTTTTTTAGAAGATTGCTAGTATTTTATTTATGGCTATGGCTATAAATAGTTTCAATTATCATTGCAACAAATCAGTTTTGAGTTTTATGAAAAGTTTCTTTCTTTTCTACAAAACAAATTCCGAACTTCATTGTGTGAGTTTGTGGATATTTCCCTTTATATGCATTTTCTGATTAGTTAGTGGCTTTGAGTGTGCCTAGGCTATAATCAAAGACTAGTTACTCAACCAAAATTCAAGAATTTAGTTTTACTTTTGTTAACCTGTCGAAGTGGCTACCAAAGATAAACCATACGAGGCTCACTAGGCTACTAGTAAGGGCAAGTAAGGATCGAATCCCACGAGATAAAGGTCTTTACACTAAGGCGGTCTAAGGAGTAAGTTTATGTCGGTTTTATTTCAGAAGAAAGATTATCTCTAATGTTGATTTATTTTAACTTGATTTTAAGAATTAAAGACGACTAAGGTAAGGGATACACCACTCACTTTTTACATGAAAGCGCGGATTCCTAGGTAAAACCGAATGTAGAGGGGAATGTCAAGGGGTAGTCGTTCTAAGAGTCATGTCTACTCTCTCGAGCTAGCATGACGAGCTGAACTATGAACACGAGCTATTCTCATGGCGTGAGCATAAAACGACTCCTAAGCACTTTTTCATGAAGACTAGTAAGTAGTAACGTCCCTTAACTTTAACACCTATTCTTACGGTTTTCAAACTAATCAAACACGGGGAGTCTTCACTCAACTTCATCTCTCGATCCTTTGTTGAAGAACCTAAGACGACATCCATGGAAGCAAGTCATAGATTACGTGATTTAAAACCCAACGTAACGACTCTAGTTATCCCCAAGCTCAGTTTTTGCTAAGAACCTACTTATATCATGAACGAGGTAAGGGTTTCACCCATACCTTAGCACTAAAAACTACTCACTATCAATTTTATAAATCAAATACAAATTTTTATTCATGATTACAAATTATAGCAAAGAAATAAGTTATGACAGTGGATTATTAACTAAACTAAACAAAAGTATTAAAAATCGAAGAGCTTTGTTTGATTTATCAATGTTATTACAAAGAAATAAGTTATGCAAGTGATTTAATCAAACTACAAAAGAAATAGAGAAAATGAAGACAAGGACAAGGTTTAATCTTGAGAGTATTTAAGACATAAAGCAATAATGGAAGGACAAGATTAATCTTGAGAAGAAAACTTATGAACTTGAATTAATATAAGCAATAGAACAAGGACAAGTTAATCTTGATAAAGAAAGCTTAAGAACTTGAAATAATGAAAGCAATGAAGGCAAGGACAAGTTTAAATTGATAAAAGCTTTAATAAACAAAACTTCAAAGTAAGAAAATAGCTACAAGAATTATAATTGAAATGGAAAATGAAGATGAATTAGCAGTTGTACCATGAAGATTGAATATTTGTAATTATATAGCCTTGAAGCTTTACTTCCAATGACACCCCAATACAATAATGAATAACCACGAACAAGTAACAAAGAAGCTTTGAATGTCAAAACAAGAACACCAAACTAACAACACCAAACTAATAACATGAACAAGAAACCAAGAACTTTCAATAACCAACCTTGAATTAATTGAAGAAAGATTGAATTACAACTATTGGATTTATCAAGAAATATCCACTTAATGAAATACAATTAATCTATAGAGCAAAATAAGAGTTTCTAATTGTCTTCTACTAACTTCTAGATATTTCTAACAAAATCTAACTAACTAAAACTGCTGAAAAACCCAGGTATGTATAATAGAGTTTAAACCCAAAGCAAGTGGGTAAGTTGAAGAAGAGAAAACTGAAGGTAGCGCGTACTAGGCAAGGATAGTGGGTTGTCACGTGCTGACTCTTTCCCTAGTTGCTCACGTGTGCCACTCGCTTACACTCCCATCGTAAGGCAAGTCAAGCAACCCCAAAGCTAAGCTAAGTATTGCTAAGAAATGTAGTTGATGTGTTTGTGTGGATTTGGCTAAGTAGATAGTTAGCAAGAAACACAAGTGCTTGAAAGGATTTTCACTAATGTGTGAGTGTGGTTACAATTTTCTGAATGCCTTGGGTATTTATAGGCAACCCCCTTCCTACTATGTCTACTCTAGAACATTCTAACCTCCTCAAATGGATAGTTCTACACAATACCCTATCTAGAACTTTCTAGTCTTTACATACTCTTATGCACATGTGAGAATACTCTAGAAACATCTATGCAACCCCTAGGGCATACCAGAACATTCTAGATTCACCTACCCTAGAATATCCTATAATGTTCCGGAACCTTCCGGAATGTGCCGAACTGCTCTAGACCATTCAATGAGGTTCTAGAGCATTCCATACTCTTCCAATGTAGTGGACAGCCTTTACACCAAGTTTGAACCTCGTTAGAGAAATATAGCACTGTCGTCCCCAAGAGTAGTGCTTATTTGCACATCGAGTATTATCCTGCAGCACTATCTTTTCCTGTGGACTGTCTACGATAGGGAGATAAGTGTTGCTTGCATAACACATGGGCGGCTCCCCTTGGGGATCTCTATGCCCTCGCTCCAATGCAATGAGTGGGTCATTGTGTCACTTGTGACATGCTCCCCCACCAAAGCCCTTAACGACCCCGTCAAGGCTGCGACTCAAATGCCTCGATCTTGTCCCGGAATTGCCATAAGTCATCTTCCTTCTCCCACGTCGCCTCGCTTTCCGGTAGTCCCTTCCATCGAATGAGATATTCCTTATAATTTGGCACAACTCTTCGTCGGATGAGCCTCTTTGCCTCTATTTCTTCAATGTCCCGATCAAATGATGTCACGACGGCTGTGGGTGCTCGTTGTGACACGCCCCGCGACGGATCTTCGTTGTCTTCATGATAGGGCTTGAGCATGCTCACATGAAACACTGGATGGATCTTGAGTTTAGGTGGCAGCTCAACTTGATAAGAGACCTTCCCAATTTTGTGAAGTATAGGGAATGGACCCTCATACTTGTGCACTAGCCCCTTATGCACCGATCGGAATGTCTTGAACTGTTGTGGTAACAACTTGACCATGACTAAGTCGCCCACTTGGAACTCCCTTGGCCTCCGTTGCTTGTCTGCCCACTTCTTCATTTTCTTGGCCGCTTTATCCAAGTATGTCTTGGTAATGTAAAATTGTTCATGCCACCCCTTTACAAAGCCGATATGCAGCCGGGCTACTCCCCGCATAACGAAAGACCACGGCTTGTGGAGTCAACGGTTGTTGTCCCATAACTATCTCAAATGGGCTTTGTTGCGTTGACTCGGAATGTTGTAGATTATAGGAGAATTGGGCGACATCCAGTAACTTGGCCCAATCTCGCTGATTGGCACTCACAAAGTGTCGTAAGTATAACTCCAACAAGGCATTCACCCGTTCAGTTTGCCCATCGGTTTGTGGGTGGAAGCTTGTGGAGAAATGCAGGCCTGACCCCAATAACTTGAATAGCTCCGTCCAAAACTTAGTCGTGAACCTTGGGTCACGGTCACTTATGATGCTGCGTGAAAGCCCCCAATATTTGACAACATGCTTGAAAAATAACTTGGCGGCTTGCTCACCT
The DNA here is from genome assembly GCA_016808085.1 of Suaeda aralocaspica. Classification (NCBI taxonomy): domain Eukaryota; kingdom Viridiplantae; phylum Streptophyta; class Magnoliopsida; order Caryophyllales; family Amaranthaceae; genus Suaeda; species Suaeda aralocaspica. Next base: position 886,138 of record PYUH01000858.1, read on the forward strand.
GTACAATCCCGTGGTGCCGGTATGAAGGTGCCGTATTTGGAGAAGCGATCAACGACCAACAAGAGCCACACCCTTCAGACTTGGGTAAGGCTGAAATGAAATCCATAGAGACGCTTTCCCATGGCTTCTCCGGTATAGGCAATGGTTGTAATAGTCCCGCCGGCACTTGTTGTTCTCCCTTGTCCTGCTGGCATACAAGACATGTCTTCACATAAGCCTCGATATCACCCCGCATATTAGGCCAATAGTAAAGCTCCTCTAAGAGTGCCAATGTGCGTTGCATCCCCGGATGTCCCGCCCACATTGAGTCATGACACTCCTTCATAACGTCCCGTCTAAGGTTGTCCCACTTAGGTATGTACATGCGTCGCCCTGTGGTGTATAGCAGACCATCTTCTACCCAAAATCGCCGTGTTTTCCCTTCTTTGGCCAATTCCATGGTCCCTTTGGCCATTGGATCTTGGGCAAGTCCTTCCTTGACCCGTTCAAGTAGGTTGCTAGTGACACTACTTACACTAGCAAGCATGGCCTTCCGGCTAAGAGCATCAGCAACAACATTTACCTTGCCCGGCTTATACTCCATGACATAGTCGAACTCCGCAAGGAAATCTTGCCACCGAGCTTGCTTAGGACTGAGCTTCTTTTGATTTTGAAAATAACTTGTCGTCACATTGTCGGTCATGATGGTGAACCAGCTTCCAAGCAAGTAATGCCTCCATATCTGCAAGCAATGAATGATAGTGTCATCTCCTTATCACGTACTGGGTAGCGCCTTTCGGTGTCATTCAACTTGCGCGACTCGTAAGCTATAGGGTGTCCTTCTTGCATGAGCACCCCACCAATGGCAAAATCTGATGCATCGGTATGGAGTTCAAACGGCTTTGAATAGTCGGGTAGGGCTAGGACTGGTTCTTTGGTGACGGCTTCCTTCAAATCATCAAATGCCTTTTGACACTTCGGCCCCCAATACCATTGAACCTTCTTCTTGAGTAGATTTGTCAATGGTGTCGTCCTTGCTGAATAGCTGCTGATGAACCTCGTTGGCCAACCCAAGAAAGGAATGAAGCTCTGAAACGTTCTTAGGTGGCTCCCACTCATTGATAGCTTGCACTTTGTCCTGCTCCATCATAATTTTCCCATCCTTGATATAGTGTCCGAGGAAAGATACTTCCCCTTGGGAAAATGAACACTTCTCCTTCTTTACATATAACTCATTCTCCCTTAACACCCTGAACACCTGTTGCAAATGCTCCACATGGTCTTGCAACGAGTCGCTATACACGACTATATCGTCGAGATAGACGACCACAAATTTATCAAGAAATGGGTGGAAGATTTTGTTCATCAAAGTACAAAATGTCGCTGGGGCATTGGTGAGTCCGAATAGCATCACCAAGAACTCAAAGGACCCATAGCGGGTGACACAAGTTGTCTTTTGTTCATCTCCATTGGCAATCCGTACTTGCCAATACCCTGAGCGAAGGTCAAGCTTAGAGAAATACCTGGCTTTACCGAGCCTGTCAAAGAGATCAGCAACCAAAGGAATGGGATACTTGTTCTTGATGGTTACCTTGTTCAATGCTCGGTAGTCGATAAACATGCGTAATGACCCATCGTGCTTGCGTTGGAACAACACTGGTGCTCCAAATGGTGCCTTGGATGACCTGATGAACCCTGCGTCCAGCAGCTCCTTCAATTGCTTCCTTAACTCTTCTAGTTCTGGAGGGGTCATCCTATAAGGTGCCATGGCTGGAGGCCTCGCCCCTGGCTCCAGCTCAATCCTGTGGTCGACCTCCCTTCGTGGAGGCAGTCTCTTGGGCAGTTCCGGAGGCATGACATCTTCGAACTCCTTCAAGATCTCCGAAACTTCCTTAGGAGCCTCGATTGTATGAGACTCCTCCTCAACAAGTGCAGCCAAGAATGTTGCTTGCCCCTTTCGTACCCCTTTCTTGAGTTGCATTGCTGATAACATCTTGGCTTCCACGACCTCCCGATCAATAGGAATGGAACAAGCGTCCTGATCCTTCGAGATCGTCATCGTTCCCTCCATATCAAAAGTCTATGGTCTTACAGCATCCATGAACTCAATCCCGAGCACCAAAGAAAAATCATCCATGGTGACAATGGTTAAGTGAATCATCCCCTTCCATTCATCCAAACGAATGGGGACTCCCCTTGCAACACCATGGATGGGCGTGGGTGAGGTGTTCACTGTTTTCAAAGTGCCCTTCTCCTTGGTGTAGCGTAATCCCAACCTTGTGGCCTCCCTCTTATCCACAAAGTTATGAGTAGCTCCCGTGTCAAGGAGTGCTCTTGAAGCCTTTCCATTCACCATAGCTTCAACAAACATAAGAGGAGATTTCTTGGATCGTGGTATAATGCTTACCTTAGTCGCACGGTTCTCCTCCTTAGGCTTCTCTATGGTAGCCTTGACGCTATTTAGCAAGCGCAACGTCCCCATTTGTACCTCCTCCCCGGTCTGTTGCTCGTGTGCTGCTATTATGGCGTTGAGCTTCTGCCGTTGTGGGAACTCCCTTGAAAAGTGCGGCCCTCCACACAAGAAGCAATCGCGGTTCTTCGGCTTCCCATCGTAGTTGGACTTCCCCTTGTCCCTCTTCTCGAATGGCTTGCCTCTCCCACTTCCACGATCGTTGGTGGGCTTTGCTCCCCCACCCTTCCCTTTGTCACCGCCCTTCTTACCGTTCTTGTCCTTCTTTGAATCGTGCTTGAATTCAATTAAGGACTCCGCTGCTGCGATGGCCTCAGCTAATGTTTGCACGTTTCGCCTCTTCAACTCCTGCTCGGCCCATAGTTGAAGACCATCCATGAAGTAGAGAAGTTGTGCTTTCTCGGGCAGCTGTGTCACCTCCAACATAAGGGTTGAGAATTGATTCACGTACTCATGGATAGTACCAGTGTTTTTCAACCCGCGAAGCCTCTTCATGGCCAACTCTTCGGCATTCTCTGGATAGAATTGCTTCTTGAAGTCGGCTTTGAACTCGTCCCATGTGTTGATGGTGCAAACCCCATTCCTAATGTCCGACTCGCGCCTTCTCCACCAAAGGATGGCATCATCCCCCAAGTACATTGTGGCGGTGTGGATTTTGGACGCATCATCGTCCACCCTCATTGCATCGAAGTACTTTTTGACGCTTCAAAGGAAGTTGCCGAGCTCTCTAGCATCTCTCTTCCCTTGGTACTTTGGCGGTTTGGGAATCTTCATCTTAGGCCCTTCCCGAAATGGGGCACCCCCTGCCCATGCCGCCTTGCACAAGTTGATGTCCCCCTTGAGGGACTCAACGAGCTCCTTCAACCCTTGGAGCTCCCCATTAAGAGTATCGCGGATGATCCCCATCTCCGCTCGTAGCACATCAGCCATTTGGTTTACGAGCCCTTATGCCACATCACTGTCTTTCTCTTCCATTGTCCCCACTCGGGCCTCAAGTGCGAGTATGGAATTCTCGAGGGACTCAACCCTCTCATCGAGCATAGTGATGTCGTCAAAGGCATCACCAAGACTCATCTCTATCTTTGCAACCTTAACCTCAAGCTCCTTAGTAAGCTTCTTGCCAGCTAGTTGTTCGTCTCCCAAAACAACTCCACTCTCCTTGTTAGATCCCATTGTCGCACAAACGTAGCAACCACTCAACCCGACAGCAATACGGCCAACCTGGCTCTGATACCACTTGTCACGTGCTGACTCTTTCCCTAGTCGCTCACGTGTGCCACTTGCTTACACTCCCGTTGTAAGGCAAGTCAGGCAACCCCAAAGCTAAGCTAAGTATTGCTAAGAAATGTAGTTGATGTGTTTGTGTGGATTTCGCTAAGTAGATAGTTAGCAAGAAACACAAGTGCTTGTGATATGTGTGGTTTTTATAGTGTTTTTCCCCTTGTTTCGAGTCAATTTTATGCCTAGTGGTTGTTATTCTGACTCTATTTTAGCTCATTTGATGTTCTTTAGCTAATTTGAAGTGTCTCGCTAAGTTTGGTTGATTTCCGGCAATTTTAGAGCTTTTTAGTTTGATTTTTATCATCCGCGGTTGTTATGCTCAGTTTTGGTATGTTTTGTAATTTCAGGCATGGAAACCGAGGCCCGGAACGAAGCCGGAAAGCTTAGACAGAATAAGAGCGAAGATGCATGGAAATGCGTGCCAAGAAGTATGAAAACAAGTCTTAAAGAACTCATGAAGAAATAAGAAGAAAAGAAAAGAAAATAGCTTATGAGGTAGTGATGCGGGCGCACAAATATGACATGCGGGCGCATTTAATGAATTTTGCAGACTTAGAAGGCATTCTGGGAGGTTGATGCGGGCGCATAAATCTCCTATGCGCCCGCATCAGACGTTTTTCCCGATCTTTTTATTCGTCTTTTATTTTCTTTGTACTTAGGTTTTGTAAGCCCAACTTGGGTACATTAGGCACGGTTTTCTAGGCAAAACAACTTATGCTTTTCATAATTTAGAATTACTCTCTGAGGATATAGAATTAAGCACTTTTCTCTCTCAAATTTATTTAAGGGAAATTAGGGTTTGTTCATAACTTTGATTTTCAATTCAATTCAAGTCTTCAATTGTTTCTCCAATTTGGTAATTTTTCTGGTTTTGTTCTTTATTTTAGTTTAATTTATGCTTTTTAGTCTTTCTAGTTTAATTAATTTAGTTATTTTTGTTTATGTTAATTAGTTTAGTTATCAATTACTTCATGAATTCAATTAGGGTTTTTACAACTATTCTTGTTTTGATTTTCATAATTATGAGTGAGTAGTCTAATTTCTAGGGTTAGGGAAACCTTGATCAATCAATGGACTAATTAAATTAGGTTGTTTCAATTCCATAATTAGTAGTCAATTTCCTATTATTGGTTTCTTTGTTTACAATTGAATTGTGCGCAGATTTAGTTGTAATTCTGGTAATTGTTGAATTTGATGCCGAGAGGTAAAAATACCACAATAAGACCACTGAATAATAGGCGGAATTAGTCTAGGCATGAGCGAGAGCCGCTAGATGAGTTTCGAGGGAGTCTAGATTCGAGAGAATTAGTGAGCCCTAATTTGACGATAGTTGTGAGATTGAACGATCTTTGTTAGTGAATCCATTAGTTGTTCTTGGTGACCCGAATGACCCTAGGCTTAGTTTATTGGTTTAATTCTTCGTCATTTCCAGTAATTAGTTAGTAATTAGTCAATAGTCAGTTAGCTAGTCAATACTTCTCGACCAAGGCTCTTTACACAGTTTAAGCTTTTTAGAACTAATAGAGTTTAACTGCTTCCCTGAGGATTCGATCCTTACTACCCTAGCTACATTAGTTAGTGTCGTTTGGTTTACTTTTGATAGGTGTGCGATAGCCTTTTCAAAATTTTGGCGCCGTTGCCGGGGAGGCAATTTTTAATTCTATTAGTCGGGTTTTTACTGTTTTATTTTTATTCTTCTTAGTCTCAAAGAACTATTCAGTTCTTTGGGGCTATTTCTTATCTTTGCTCGGAGTTTATATTGTGTGCAGGTTCATAGGTTTATGCAAAACGACCACGAGCCTGATACTTACATCTTCCCTGAGCCCGAGCGAGTGTTTCTGAAACGGTTGAGACGTAGTAGACGCCGAATTTTTCTTCCCCGATCTGTGGTGGAAACTGTTTCTTACTCTTCTCAGTTTTTCGAGTTCACCTTCAATCCGCTGTTTGAAGGGTATTTAGAAGTTGAAATGGCTGCCGAAGGAGAAGGACAGGGTAGAGGACCACCGCCTCCACCACCACCGCCACCTGCGGCCCGTTCATTGAGAGACTATTCCTTGCCTAGTACGGAGTCTATGGCTGGAGGTTATTCAGTACCTGATACCGATGCTGCTAACTTTGAACTGAAACCGGCTCTTGTGAACATGGTTGAACGAAATCAGTTTTCAGGGACATTGAAGGAAGATCCGAA
>PYUH01000858.1:898003-943398 GCA_016808085.1 Suaeda aralocaspica
AAATTCTGGATATTGTTGAATTTGAATGCTCGAGAATGGTAAAAATACCACATAAGACCATGGAATTAATATGCGGAATTAGTCTAGGCAATGAGCGAGAGCACTAGATGAGATTTCGAGGGGGTCTAGATTTCGAGAGAATTAGTGAGCCCTAATTTGACGATTAGTTGTCTGAAGAGTTGAACGATCTTTGTTAGTGAATCCATTAGTTGTTCTTGGTGACCCGAATGACCCTAGGCTTAGTTTATTGGTTTAATCCTTCGTCATTTCCAGTAATTAGTTAGTAATTAGTCAATAGTCAGTTAGCTAGTCAATACTTCTCGACCAAGGCTCTTTACACAGTTTAAGCTTTTTAGAACTAATAGAGTTTAACTGCTTCCCTGAGGATTCGATCCTTACTACCCTAGCTACATTAGTTAGTGTCGTTTGGTTTACTTTTGATAGGTGTGCGATAGCCTGTTCAGCTTGAAAGGATTTTCACTAATGTGTGAGTGTGGTTACAATTTTCTGAATGCCTTGGGTATTTATAGGCAACCCCCTTCCTACTATGTCTACTCTAGAACATTCTAACCTCCTCAAATGGACGGTTCTACACAATACCCTATCTAGAACTTTCTAGTCTTTACATACTCTTATGTACATGTGAGAATACTCTAGAAACATCTATGCAACCCCTAGGGCATACCAGAACATTCTAGATTCACCTACCCTAGAATATCCTATAATATTCTGGAACCTTCCGGAATGTGCCGAAAGCATTCCATACTCTTCCAATGTAGTGGACAGCCTTTACACCAAGTTTGAACCACGTTAGCTAGAGAAATATAGCACTGCCGTCCCCAAGAGTAGTGCTTATCTGCACATCGAGTATTATCCTGCAACACTATCTTTTCTTGTGGACTGTCTACTATAGGGAGATAAGTGTTGCTTGCATAACACATGGGCAGCTCCCCTTGGGGATCTCTATGCCCTCGCTCCAATGCAATGAGTGGGTCATTGTGTCACTCGTGACGTAGCGCTCCTGTAGCCTAGCGGGCGCTACCCCTAGTTTTCCTTTCTTTCCTTGTTTGAGGCACTGGCTTTAGTTGTGAAAGTGAATTGCCAAGAACCTCTCAGTCTTCCTACGTCGCTGGACCAAGCTAGCAATATCGCTAGTAAAACTTGCGTTATCGTAGTAAAACCTTAAGCAAAAGCCGAAAGGATCTTGAGAAAGGCTTTAAACTTCAATTGAACCGACCCAAACCTTCACAAAGCATACTACTCCTCTCATTTCATGTAATGTCTTGATTTCCGAATCAATCGGGAAATCCTTCAAAAATGTGATAAAACACAAAATAGAGTAATAAAAGGAATAATAAGCTAAAATATGTGGGAAAGGGAAAAGAGAAAAAAAACTATATAGACAAGAAAACATTGAGAAAGAAGGGAGAGAAAACTAGCTAAACTAACAAAGAAAACTACGGAAAAAGTAAACAAATAAACACTACATCAACTACGCTTGTGAGTTTTTGCTCACAAAAAAATTCATATTAGCCTTGTATGCTACGCAGATCACAAGGAACTCTTACAACACTATACATTTCAGAAATCAAATCAAATTCATGTGGTTTACGGAGACTTTTTCACGAAGCTGGTGAAATTGAAGGAGTAAATTTATTGCAATCCGATCCTATATCTGAGCATTCAGATATGTTTGAGGAAACGGTACCACAAAATTCACTCATGGATACTGGCCACCCTCATGCCTATGAGTTAAGTACTAGGATATCATTACCTGCTACAACTGCGAATAATCATGAATTCAGCCCTCACTTGATCCGCATGATCAAGGACGCTCAATTCGAATAAAGTCCTATAACTTCGTAGAACTTTGTTCCACAATGAAACATAACAATGTTACCCCAGAGTTCATCTGGATACATATGTTTCAGTTTACGTTAAGGGAAATAGCTAGGTTTTGGGTACGATCATTACCCGAAGGGTCACTAAAAACATGGGATGATGTCACCAAGGCATTCTTAGATAAATATTGTCCTCCTGAGAATACCTCGGTTCTTAGGCGACAAATCTCCAATTTCACCCAAGACGATGATGAAACTTTGAGAGAAGCATGGGAATACTTTAAAGATATCCTATGCTCATGCCCTCACCATGGTCTTAGTGAATGGTTAGTATTCTTAAGTTTCTAAGTTGGTATTCTACCAAGCTCAAGGGCTAACCTTGATGCCAGTTGTGCAGGCCAACTAAAAAGCTACAATTAAATAATGTTCAAGTAGCTATTGAGGAAGTTGCCTCTGCTTGGCAGTTCGGTAGGAGGCTTCTACTAAGGAAGAGCTTCGCTAAAACTAATGATTTTCAGGTGATTAAATCAATAATAAACCTTCTAGCAAAACTACTAGAAAAAGCGCACTTCACTTCTTCTAGTACTCCTTCACAAGTAATGTCTTGTGTAACGTGTGGAAGTAATGACCACATGTGTTCCTATTGTGTTTCCACCATGGAAACGATAGCCTACTCTCCTGGCTATAATAGCCAAGGTTGTAACCCCAAACTAATTCAAACTATAACAAAGCAGGTGGTCCTTAATCATACTATCGACGACTACCCCCTCAGCAATAACCCAATTTATATCAGCCTCACGGCTATAACCTAAGGACGCCTTCTCAACCTCGGTCTCCTTACCCACCTCCCCCTCAAAAATCTATGTTAGAGCATATGTTGGAATCATTTATCAACCAACAACTTCAAGCTACTGCCGAATATGAGAGAAGGATAGGTGATCTTGCGACCTCGGTTCAGCAAATGTAATCGCATAATAAAATGATTGAATGCCAACTTGATTAACTTGCTCAGCATGTTGCCGATTGTACTTCTAACTCCAGAACTGAGCAAACTGTATTGAACACAAGGGAACAAGCTAAGGCCATCACTCTTACATCTAGAAGGAGTACGATTGTCCGGCTATGTTTGAAGATCACCAATAAAATGGTGAAGGGGGTGCCCCAGTTCTAGATAATGCTAACTTCGAAGTCGAATTAAGCCCGACCAATCAAAGAATTAGCAACGAGGCACCCCGATAAAATCTTAAAAGGAGAAAGCTAAGGCTCCTTTGAAACCACATGTTCGATTCCTCCCTTTCCCCAAGATGGTGGTGGAACATAACCACATGTTCAGTTACTCCCCTTCCCCCACATTTTCGGTTTCTCGAGGTCATGAAAGGACTTCAAGTGAACATCCCCTTTTTTCTTTTCATGTTGCAAATGCCGGCATATGAAAAATTTCTCAAGGAGATCTTATCTAATAAGTGTCTCCTTGATGAAAGTGCTACTATCTTCCTTCATGTGGAAGTTAGTGCTATTCTTCAAAACAAATTGCCGGAAAAACATGGTGATCGATCCCAAAAGTTTTTCTATTCAGATGAAAATTGGTGACTGGGAATCCAAGAATGCACTTTGTGATCTTGGTGCTAATGTTAGCTTGATGCCTCTTTCTATGACTAAAAAGCTGAATTTTGAGGACTTGAGACGTAGTCGAATGTCTATACAACTAGCCGATCGCTCTGTTAAATTACCTCTAGCTGATTTAGAGGATGTCCCGGTCCAAGTTGGATGTGTCTTTGTTCCATGTGACTTTGTCACAATGGAGATGGAGGAACATGCTCGTGTTGCTCTTATCTTAGGCCGTCCTTTCTTAAAAACGGCAGGAGTTGTTATCGATGTTAAAGAAAACCGTTTGACCTTGAATGTTGGTGATGGGAAAATTACTTTCTCTTTCACCAAAACTATGAAAATGCCTATGGTGGATGAGATCCATCGCATCGGTACTGTTGGTGACTGCATTAATTCCTTCCGAGTAAATAGATGACCCTTTGGAAGCTCTTATAACCTATAGAGAGCTTCTAGAGAATGATGACACTAAGGGGTACGAGCCTGTTCTTGACCGAACCCTGGTTCATATCACAAATGAGTTCGACGTCCTACTTATCGAAGGGTAAGAGGAGAGTGTTATGCCTCCTCCTAAGGTCGAACTCAAACCCCTTCCTTCTCTTCTAAAATATGCCATTTTGGATGAGAAGTAGTCACGTCCAGTTATAATTAATACCAAACTTAATGATATTGTGATCGAAAAACTACTCTGTTTATTAAGGAAATATCAAAGTGTTATTGGATACACCATTGCGTACATAAAGGGAGTAATTCCCTCTATATGTATGCATCAGACTCTTCTTGATGATGCCAATGCTTAATCATTTTACCATCAAAGAAGGTTGAATCCGAACATGAAAGAAGTAGTATGAGCTTAAGTTCTCAAACTACTTAAGGCCGACATCATTTTCCCTATATTAGATAGGAGGTGGGTAAGCCCAGTCTAAGTCGTGCCTAAAAAAGGAGGCATGGCTATTGTTAAAAATGACAACGAAAAATCGATCCCTACTAGATCAGTTACTAGGTGGCTTATCTGCATTGACTATCGCGAAAATAACAAAGCCACTCAGAAAGATCATTTCCCTTTGCCATTTATAGATCAAGTACTTCAGCGTTGGGTTGGTCATTCCCATTATTGTTTTCATGAGGGGTATTATGTTTTTTTCAAATCCCGATGAATCCCGAGTATCAGGAGAAAACTAGCTTTACTTGCCCTTTTAGCACCTTTTCTTATCGAAGGATGCCTTTTGGGTTATGTAATGGCCGATCTACATTTTAACAATGTATGATGGCCATTTTTTGATATTCTTGAATCCTCCACTGAGATATTTATGAATGACTTTTCGATTGGAGGATCATCTTTTAACCAAAGTCTAGCTAATCTTGTTCTAGTGTTAAATTGATGTCAAAAGACGAACTTAGTCCTCAAATGGGAAAAATGCCATTTCATGGTTGAAGAAGGCATCATGCTTGGTCATGTCACTACAAGAAAACGGGAAAATAGCGATGGATTTTTTGCAACAAAAATAAATTCCGTCGCAAATATAGAGTTTGCGATGGATTCCATTCCGTCGCAAAAATGTGACAAATCAAATCAGATGAGCAAATGTTTTTTGCGACAGATTTTTATTTTTGCGACAGAATAATCCATCGCAAATTTGCGACGGAATTTATTCCATCCCAAATTTCCCTCGCAAAAAATCGACAAACCCTTATGTTATTTTGTCGCCAAAAAATTAAACCAACACAACCCATCACTTCTTCTTCTTCGCCATTCTCCCTTCTCCCTTCTTAGCCGTCTTTCAATTTACCCTTATTCACTCCCACAAACTAACCTAACCCAAAAACCCTCCTCCTTTTTCTCCATTCTCCTTCTTCTTTGCCCTTCTTCTTCTTTCATTTCACTTCTGAAAAAACACTTCAATTCGCCGTTAATGTTGTGGCCTCCGCTGTCCGCCGCTGGTTCTCGCCTCCGCCGTCCACCATCGGTGCTTTTCTTGTTGGTAAGTTTTTCGATAAATAATTGCAATGGCATAGATAAATAATTCCGTTTTCAATTTTTGAGATTAGACCCTCTTATCTTAGCTTAATGAAATAACAATGAAATAGCAAAGATTGGATTTTTATGTGTTACATTGATTGATTGATGTTTTGTGATTTAATTATTTGATTATTTCGTTTCAAGTGATAAACCCTAATTTGTGAGATTGATGTTCTTGCTCTTTTTTTTTTTATGTAAAACCGGTACAGTTAAGCTAGAGAATAGTTAGGAGGGTAGCTACTCTTATCAGCAGAGTATATAGCAGTAGCAAAGGGAGGGGGATTAAAGAAGAGTTTTGTTACATAATCAGTACAACTATAATCCCTACAATTCTTAGCTAAGCAATCTGTGAGTTTGTTCAAATCTCTGTTTGCATACTCCAATCTAACATCTTCCACCTGTGCCATGAGGTCCCTGCATAAAACAATAAGGTGATAGCAGCAATCAGAAGTGACAGTGGTAGCATTGATCCCTTCCACAGCCTTAGAACAATCAGAGTTAATGATTATGCGGTTCCAATTTCTAGACTTAATCAGCTTTAGTGCTTCCCAAATGGCAATCATTTCACCCATATACGTACTACTAATGAGCCTTTGGATTTGGAATCCTAGCACCCATTCACCAAATTCATACTCAAGTATTCCTTTTTCTGCTAATGCAATTTTCACCCTTAGTACAAATGGGCTACACCAATAATCAAGCAATACTATTTCTTCACCCTCCATTTTAATTTTGGTCTTTGGTAGAAGAATTGAATAGAAGATCTTTGGATATGGAATTCAATCATGCAATGCATTAACTATATTTTATATTGAGTTTATGACATTATGGAAGTCTACAAGAGAAGAAGTCATCACTTTCGTCATGAGCTTGTTACTCGTTAGTACAAGTTTCATCGTTTAAGAATATACAATACAATATTACGGGCCGCGCTTAAACTAGAACCTTATATTAATTTTTTTTTCTTACTTTATGTTGATTTGTTGCATTTTTTCATTATAAAATATTACAGGTTTAGTCTGCACTAAGTAACAAGGATGAAACTTGTATGACAAATTGTTGCATCTAATATGTTATAGAGGTAGTCACTTAGAAAGGAAGGGTTTTCGAGATTTAAATCCTTAACTTTTGTGTCATACTGGTACTAATACCATGATAGAGGACCAACTTAATATCCTAAGTTCTTTAACCAGATGGTACAAATTACACGCCAAAACTTTGTCCTCATCAAACTCATCGCTTTAATGTTAGAGTCAAGTGTAGGAACAGAGGCACAAACACTCATGATGATAATGGTGATGGTGTCACAATGTCCACGGCTGTTGCTTACTCCGTCCTGGGTGTGGAATCTGATTGTTCTGCAACCCAAATCAAGGCTGCTTTCCGAGCCATAGTCAGTAACTAACTAACTAACTAACTAACTAAATTAAGCTTGTTTGTCGAATTGAATATGTTGCATAACTGTATAAGGAGCTTTTTACCTGTTGAATAGGTGAAGGAATTCCATCCTGATGTCTACAGAAGTCAGCAGCAGTCTGATTCCATTATTCGTCGTGTCATTCAAGCGTATCAGGTACTTATTGCCTTCAATCTTGTTGAATCTTTCCTTGTTCAAGTGGATAAATATATGATGATTTTTTATCATATTTTAATGTGAATGATGATGATGATGCAAATTCTCTCTAATATCAGTAAATCAGACATAATTGAAAGGTACTATAATATTACATATCATCTTTTATACATTATCATATTGGTTATTTTTAATGTTGTATTTTTGCTTGCAGTGAATGCTTAGATCCTTTTGACAATCCAGAATGTGAGGCATATGATATATTTGTCAATGAAGTTATGTGTATCGGAAAAGGTTTAAATTTATTCTCGATATTTCTTTTAAATTAATCCTTGATCAGTATATGTCATGTAGCTCAACTTGATTATTTATTTATCAAAGAAAATATAAGCCTCTCTTTACCTAAATGTTGCGCGTTTTTAGCTGTCTTTCGGAGTAAATTCTATCTTCCTCTGACCAATCAGCCTATGTTATTAGAAACCATCATAACTAGTCGGGATCAAGTTTGTAACACTTGTAAATATGCCTTTTAGGGATGTTTAGCTTATTTATAGGTTGAAATGTAGAAATATATGAAAAATGGACACATTAGTAGCCATTTTGAGCCATTTCGAGCCCATTTGAACCTAAAACACATGTAAGGCCTAGTTTGAAATAATCTAGAGGTTGTAACACTTGTAATTATGCCTTGTTTGAATTTTTAGCTTATTTACAGGTTGAAATGTAGAAATATATGAAAAACGGGCACATTAGTAGCCATTTTGAGCCATTTCGAGCCCATTTGAACCTAAAACACATGTAAGACCTAGTTTAAAATAATCTAGCGGTTATAACACTTGTAATTATGCCTTTTAGGGATGTTTAGCTTATTTATAGGTTGAAATGTAGAAATATATGAAAAATGGGCACATTAGTAGCTATTTTGAGCCATTTCGAGCCCATTTGAACCTGAAACACATGTAAGGCCTTGTTTGAAATAATTTAGAGGCTGTACCACTTGTAATTATGCCTTTTTAGGGATTTTTAGCTTAGTTTTAGGTTGATATGTAGAAATATATGAGAAATGGGCACATTAGTAGCCATTTTGAGCCCATTTGAACCTAAAACACATGTAAGCCCTAGTTTGAAATAATCTAGAGGTTGTAACACTTGTAATTATGCTTTTAGGGATGTTTAGCTTATTTATAGGTTAAAATGTAGAGATATGTGAAAAATGGGCACATTAGTGGCCATTTTTAGCCATTTCGAGCTTATTTGAACCTAAAACACATGTAAAGGCTAGTTAGGCAAAATGTAAAGGTTGTAGCACTTGTAATTATGCCTTTTAGGGATGTTTAGCTTATTTATAGGTTGCAATGTAAAAATATATGAAAAATGGGCATATTAGTAGCCATTTTGAGCCATTTCGAGCCCATTTGAACCTAAAACACATTTAAGGCCTAGTGATATATTTGGGAATTAATTAATTTGTGGTATTTCTTTTGTAATTTTTGCAGGTGAAAGTAAACAATGGCAATTGAAGCTACCTAGAATACTGAAGATGTTGTTTCAATGGAACCTCTAACTCCTAGTTGGAAAGATCAGGTCTTTTTTTTATTTTCTCCAATTTAATTGTTTGTGTTTGTGTTAATTTAGGTGCTAATTAATTTAGGTTGTTTTTATGTTAACTCACCTTTCACATGTGGCCGTGTGCCCTCGCACATGATCAGCCCAAACAAAATACGGTGTAATTGAACTTGTGTGATTTAATCTGTTCAGATTTGATTAGGTTTGACCTGATCTGTTCTTACCCCTCATTCTTATCATTCATTAAGTTAGCCTACTTGCGCCACTCATGCACATATACATATTAATTTATTTCGCTCTCTCATTCAAATTGATGATTTGATTTTGAAGTATTTCTGTGAAAGAATAAACGAATGACCAGATGGGGTTCTTATTGTAGGTGTTGCTGTTTGATCTGCCGCTGTTAGTTGATGTTCTTGTGTTGATGTTTCCATTGTTAGCTACCGATCCAATGTTGGTGGTCGTGTTTAGAGTTGCTTGATAGTGTTCGTGTTCTTGTTAATGGTGTTGTTGTTCTTGTTTGGAGATGGTTGTAGGTGTTGTTAGTTGCTCCTTTTTATGTTGGGTTTGATGATTTGTTTATAGGTATTTACGTACATAAATTAGCTCAGCAAATTGTATAAAATTTTATTTTTTTGACATTAGTGTAATGAACATTATTACTTTGTTTATAATATTAGTAACAACCATCATTTTTAGTAATTATATTTAGTAAAAATTAATTAAAACATTTTTTATATCTAAATATACCTATTAGTACCGTTTTTTCCGAAAAATGGTACTAATAGTTGGAAAAAAACGGTACTAATAGTACTTATTAGTAATTTTTTTACAAACGATACTAATAGTTAAAGCTATTAGTGACACCTCCATTAGTAATGCCCTATAAACGGTACTAATAGCCCCAAAAAAACGGTACTAAAAGCCTTTTTTCCACTAGTGTAATTTGCGAGGGAATTTTCCGTCGCAAAATTGCCTAGCTTTGCTAGGGAAATTTCCGTCGCAAATTTCAACAATTCCGTTGCATGTTTGGAAATTTGCGACAAAAATTTTAGCGAGGGACAATTTTGCGACAAAATTCCGTCGCAAATAGGTTAAGTTTGCGACGGAATTTGTCCGTCGCAAAATTGTTGTTATCTTGTAGTGTGTCATCTCAAAACGTGATACTGAGGTGGATAGAGCCAAGATTGAGGTCATCGAATGCTTACCTTTGCCTATTCATGTCAAGGGGGTAAGACAATTTTTTGGGGCATGCGGGTTTCTACCGCCTCTTCGTCAAAGACTTCTCGAAAGTGGCTAAACCTCTCACACAACTCCTTCTTAAGGATGCCCCATTTAAGTTTTATAAAGAGTGCCAACAGCATTTGATCATCTTAAGTTAGCTTTGATTTCGACCCCCATCATGCAAGCTCTCGATTGGAATCTCTCATTCGAGCTTATGTGTGATGCTTTGGACGTTGTCGTTGGAACTGTTCTCGGCCAACGGAAATATGGGAGGCTGCATGTCGTTTACTATACAAGTAAAACATTAGATGAGTTCTTTCTTCACCCCTCAGTAGTAGAAAAATAGTTTATTAGTATCGTTTCTTATGACCTATTTGTATCGTTTTACACACGATACAATTGGAGGCGTAACAAATAGGAAAGCCTATTTGTACTTTTTGTTAGAAACGATGCTAATAGAGTATTTGTATCGTTTTTGTAAAAAAGGATACTAATAGACACTCTATTAGTATCGTTTTTTTAAAAGAAACGATACAAATAGACAGTCTATTAGTATCGTTTTTTTACAAAAACCGATACTAATAGGGATTTTTTAAAATAAAAAATAGCTATTAGTATCGTTTGTTTTTAAAAAACAATACTAATAGAGATTTTTGAAAACAAAAAAAAATATAATAAAATCACAATTGTAATGAAATAATAATACTGGTAACCAAAAATTAAAATTATTATAACAAATACTATATTAAATTGATGAATAACAATAATAAATTATTACAAAGACATTAATGATCCATCATCACCCATCATTCGTGAATCATTAGCTTTATCCGTAGTATGTCCATATATAAATATAAATCATCATTACCAGCAGTTGCCCAAGTATTGTAACCTTTGTACGTACCATTGTGGCACAGGTAGTTCAATTCACATTTCCCTTGCAATCCATTTATTCCCATGTCATGGACGATATAATGCCTGTATCCTTTTAATACCTTGGCTCGATGCAACCTAAGAATCAACTAAACATACCGAAAATCAGGGTACAAATTGCATTTTTTTAAATGAATTAAGAAATCAATAAAATTATTGAAAAGAAAGACCATTCAACATGAGTAGGAGGTATTGAATTTTGCTATAAAAATTTTGTTACAGTTCAAAAATCATCAAGCTCGAACAAAAATAACAAATTAATAAGTAGATACATTGAATCAGAAAGGACACAATTTGTGCCACAAACAACCGTTCTGATAGAAAACATATTTACTCATAGACATTTGATCTCTAGTAAAAAAATCTCGCTTCAATATTTATCAAATCTAACAAATCATAATATGAAAAGGAATGATTTTCTTTTTATTATTATTTTTTTTGTGAAAGACCTGGCAAGTCAAAATATCAATGAGCTTTTTAAATCCAAGTTCACATGAAAATGCAACCCTCACAACTTCATGTACTCATATTACCATTCTCGCCTAAAGCAGTCATGTAATAACTGAAAAAACTATCACATTACAAAAAATCTTTTCCCAACAAACTAATGGAAACCTGAATTCTCTACATCTAAAGAGTCATTTACAATTATCATCTAAAATTTAAAAGCTTAAATTGTAGGAAAACAAATCTTCCTAGAGTGCATGTAGAGCTTCCCTTAATCTATGGCTCACACCCCTCAAACACAATTGGTAAAGTACTTACAAACTTAAAGGACGATCACTACTTGCATAGTTGTACCCACAAAGGTGGAAACAACATTTTTTTATGCCTCCTAATCCCAAGCCAAATATGTATCTATACCTCTACTTGTCCCAATCTGTTTAAGCTGGGCTTGCATTTAAACATTCAAATCTGAGAAGGAATCACATTTTCCTCCTAAAGAATCCGCAAATGAGTTGCATNTTTCCTCCTAAAGAATCCACAAATGAGTTGCACTACTTCTAAAGAAATCAAGATAATGATAAAGAACAGATACAGACCACGACTTAATCAACAATCAACCATGACAAATTAGCCTCGATATCAATCCATCACTCAATATTATCTTTGATATCAGAGTNCATGACAAATTAGCCTCGATATCAATCCATCACTTCATATTAGCTTTGATATCAGAGTCCTAATCCAGCTAGCTAGTGTAATATCATAGTTCTCAAATTAGATAGGCCGTATAGCATTTCCTTCCAATCTTGCAAACATTCAAAGCATCATCATGCTCTGTCCACAACTCTGCTTTTTATACCCAACAAAAATCAAATCATAACACCAGCTAAACATAAATATATACCACGCTATGTCAAACTCTTTGATGTCACTTAACAAGTAACCACCTATTCTGACTAAAGAACCCATGAGTGAGTCACATTACTTCCACCATAACAAGATAGATTCAGTCCCAAGACTTCCTCAACATTCATCCATGACACGTTAGCCTCAATATATATATATATCCATCAAAAAAATTTAGCAATTTGTAAAACCTTACTCATCATAGCGCTGAAAGTCTTCATCCTTAAATGGAAACTGTTCTGGCCATTCAGCATCCTTCAAAGCCTTAATGATGAAAATAAAAATAAATCAAGTTAAACAATGAACAAAAAAAAACTCCAATAATGATCGAATTTTGTAAAGTAAATACTCGGAACAAGTGTAATATAGCTTCACCAATCACATACTACTTTCTTTAGCAAAATACTTTAATCTCAATTTCCTCATTAATCACATGCCAAAGCCTTAAACATTTGGGAAATCATGTTCTTAGACGTCAAAGACTATTCTATAACCATGCTACATAATCAGTGATGACCTATTGTAAATTCATAGAACGGATAATCTGGTGGCAGATACCCTTGGCAAGGAGGTATTAGGACAAGAAACGAGCAGTAATTTTACTACTCTAGTGCTCTAACTTGTAGTGAGGCAGCTTGTAGTGTTGACTGTCTCTTGTAATCATGATCTAACTTGTAATCGTCAAAAACAACACGAATCAAAAATCTAGAAACCCCAAATCCAAAATGCAAAGCAAAAACGTCAATCGAAAATTAATATAGTTCATAAAAGATCATCAAAACCCTATAAATTATAAAAATTGTATATTAATATATATTAGGAGCAATTAACAAGTAAACAATTTAAATAAGCACTAAAAAAATTTAACAAAAAAATGTAATTGTTACCTTGTCTTCGATTTTATACATTAAAGTCGCTATTTTGTCGATTCGAAGAAGTTTTGCTGAATAACACCAGCCACCAGGACAACACGACAACACCACCACAACAATCACCACAAATCCCTCAAACCCCCTTTTGAGGAACGGTTTACCCAAACCTTAATTCTAAACTCTTTCAAAATCCCAAAATTTACCCCATTTGAAACCCCAAACTATCACTTGTCGAAACCCTTAATTCGAAACCCTAGTTCGAAACTCTTAAATGGGTACCCTAGATTGAAGCCACAAAATTGGAGATAGGAGCGAGAGTGAAGAAGAGATCGAAACCGGCGACTATTAGGAGATGAAAGTGAAGAAAATTGAGCGAGTGAGAAAGTTGAGAGTTGAGAGTCAGAGAGTTGAGAGGAAATGAGAGTGAAGAGTCAGAGGCTAGGTTTCCTAGTGTTTCATTAAGAGGAATTTTTAACAGGTGTTATTAGCATCCTTTCTGATATGAATGATACAAATACAGGCATATTGGTATCGTTTATTTTAAAAACGATACTAATAGAGACCTAATAGTATCGTTTTTATTTACAAACGATGCTAATAGAGTCCTAATAGTGTCATTTTTTAAGAAACGATGCTAATAGAGTCCTATTAGTATCATTTTTTTTAGAAACGATGCTAATAGAGTCTCATTAGTATCGTTTTTTTTCTGAAACGATACTAATGGGGCGTTACTAATAGCGATTTTTCTACTAGTGGGCGCAGCAGAATTATAGTACCACCGAGAAAGAACTTCTAGCCATTGTGCAAGGAATGGAGAAGTTCTGTTCTTACTTAGTTAGATCTAAGTTCATCATTTTTACCGATCATTCCGCTTTGAAATACCTTCTCTCAAAGAAGGATGCAAAGCCCAGACTTATATAATGAATCTTTTTCCTCCAACAGTTTGATTTTGACATTCGTGACAAAAGTGGGGCGAAGAATGTAGTGGCGGATCACTTATCCCATTTACATTTAATTGATGGGGATGATATCACCCCCGTGGATGACTCTTTCCTTGATGAACAACTAATGGCGGCTATATCTTCCCCGATCCCTTGGTTTGCGTATTATGCAAATTACCTCTGTGCTGTGGCTATTCCGCTTTATTGGACCTACTAATGGAAGCGGAAGTTCTTGCATGATGTTCGGAATTAATATTGGGATAATCCTTTATTATTCCAAACAGGAGTTAATGGCCTCTTGCGACGTTGTATTCCCGATTCTGAAATTCAGGATGTCATTTTCATGTGTCACTCATCTTCTTGTGGTGGGCATATGAGCTCTAATAAGACCTTAGCCAAGGTTTTGCCATGTGGCCTCTTTTGGCCAAGCATGTTTAAGGATATTTGGTCTTTTGTTGGTCTTGTGACCGGTGTCAACGCACCGGCAACCTTTTGAGAAGGCATGAAATGCCCCTTAACAACATTTTAGAACGTGAAATCTTTGATGTTTGGGGGATGGACTTCATGGAGCCTTTTCCAACCTCCTTTGGGAACCAATCTATATTGGTGGCAGTTGATTACGTGTTAAAATGGGTAAAAGTCATCACTTCTCCCACTAATGACTCAAAGGTGGTTGTAAACTCTTCAAGGAGGTCATTTTTCTTAGGTAGAGTACCTCAGATTGTTATTAGTGATGGGGGGTCGCATTTTTCCCAGTGAACTCTTCAAACTCTCCTTGCTAAGTATAGGGTAAAGCATAAGGTTTCCTTAGCTTACCACCCCCAAACAATCTGGCAAGCTGAGATCACTAATCGAGAGATCAAGGCCATCCTTAAGAACACCATTGATAGGTCTAGAAAGATTTGCTCTGCAAATCTCTCTGATGCCTTATTGATTTATCAGGCTGGTTTTAGAACACCAATTGGCACAACTTCCTATAAACTTGTGTATTTGAAGGCGTGCCATCTTCATATGGAGTTAGAACAACGTTCGCATTGGGCCATAAAAACCTTAAACTTTGATTTGTATAGTGCCGGTGATCAACGCATGCTGGATCTTCATGCCTTGGAAGAATTTCGATTGGATGCTTATGAGAATGCTTGTATTTATAAAGATCGAACTACAACATATAATGATAGACATATCATAAAAAAAACTTTAAGGTAGGCGACAAGGTCCTCCTCTTTAATTTGCGATTGAGTTTATTCCCCAGAATACTTAAATCGCATTGCAGTCGACCATTTGTGGTCCACCAAGTCTTCCCTTTCGGTCAAGTAGAGATTTGTAATGAAGGTAGGGAGTCATTCAAAGTTAATGGCCAACGCTTAAAAACTTACCTTGATGGCTCACCAATTAATGTATGTTTAGTTGTGCATCTAGATGACTTCGATGTAACTTACGTCACATCTTAGTTCCTGTTTCTAGAGGATGCTTCAGGATTGGGACGTTAAACAAGCACTCATAGGAGGCATCCGCATCACATGTACATATTTAGACAAGTTTTGATCTCATTTTGAGCATTTTTGGCACCCGATGAGGATTTTTATGAGTTTGGGAATTTTATCATCCCATTACCCTTGATGAACTGTAAATGCCAAGGAAACCCATAGGACGTCATTGGGTTGCTTTTTGGAATTGGCAACAGTGAGTCAAAGAAGCTCATTTAATATTAGACTTTTTCGATGCAAATTCTATGATTTTTGGGATAGACATCGTCCTGAAATGTCACACAAGCATGATGGATTGTGTTTGCATATGTCAACGAGTGCCTTGTATCGTTGTTGTTATGCTCATCAGCCTCTTTAAGCAAAAAGGTTTGAAATATTAACTTTTAAGCTTCAAAAGAAGCAAAATTGAGCAAAAAAAGGAACATGCGGCCGCATTTCCCCCCCCCCAGCATAGCCACATACTCTTACCCATGTGGCCGCTACCCACTCTATGTGACTGCATGCCCTCAACCATGCGGCCGCATCCCATATTTTTCTCCCAATCTGTATTTTTGTTATTTGAAATGAAATTTTTGAAAAACGGGGCCATGCGGCCGCATGACAAACACCATGCGACTGCAACCCCCTCCCCTGCGGTTTTTATTTCATTTTTCATTCTCTTTTTGCTCATTCTTACAAAACCACCTCTCAATCCGTGCATACTCCATTCTTTTTCATCCTCAAACTCCTCATCTTTGCATCTTAAACTCATAAATCTCTCTTCTAATTCAATTTTTCTATCCTCATACTTCCAAAAATCACTAAATTGAACCATAAATTTGCATTCTTTCAACAAAAATCTCAAGAAATTCATACCAATCTTAGGGTTTCAAACAAAGCTAGGGTTTTTGTTCTACAACTTTGGGTTTCAAATTCTCGTTTTCTTTGTTAAAGAGTATTCTCACACTCTTTTTGGTATAAACTCATCAAACCCTAACATTATTTTCCTGATTTTTTTTAATTTTCATGACTTAATTAGTTATTTTGTTTATTCTTTGTTGAAAGTTTATGTTCTTTTGGTTTGTTTTTTTTACCTTGATTTACTTGATTGTGGTTGTATTACATTGCTTTTGGTTGTATTTGTTGGTTATTGTTGGTTTAAAGCTTGTTTTTGTTCTTGAGCTTGTACTTCTCTTCAATCTTTGCTTTTGTTGACACCTTAAAGAACTTGGAGTTAGGCTTCTTGGTCCTCTTCTTGGTTAGGAAAGAAAAGCTGTTTGAACTAGAAGGATTAGATTTAGGCTTCTAGTTCATTATTTGGTTAGGAAGGTAAAGTTTTATTCATGCTGTTTTTTCTCCTATAAGCAAAAAACGAAAGAGAAACCTGGTTCACATGCTACAGGATTTTCCTCTTCCCGAACCCGAGGAAGAGGAAATTGTTCCTCCTCCTCCTCCTCTTAAAATCCCCTCACAATTCAAGGAGAAGTATGAGTCCCTGTCTAAGCTAACAATAAAACCAACAAAATTTTTCTATCCACAACCTTGTAGAAATTTAGGTTCGAAGCTGAAATTGCATTTATATTGGAAAATCTAGGATGGGATAGGCTTATGCGGCCCTTTACTGCACAATAGACTTTCAAATCCCTCACCCTACAATTTTTAAGCACTCTCACCCACTCAAACACCACTAAAGAAGGAAAATTTCCTTCTCATGATATCACTTTCCGTTTGTCTAACCATAGACATACAGCCAGTCTCGCCCGGTTAAACGAGATTTAGATGTGTGATCCGACGAATCCTTTGTTTGACCCTTAAATTGAGAAAATTCCCGACCTTTCTAGCTACAATGCCTTTTGGAAAAGTATTAGTAACGAATCTAGATTTTCTTCCATTCATAGTCTAGCTAGTCAAATGCACCAGCCTTGTTTGTATTTGAATCATACGATGTTTGGTTTTTCGATTTTCTCTACGTAAGACTTAGGGAAAATGAGACTAGATGAGTTTTCTTTCCTTTTCCTTGCTCGTTGTTAGTCTTCCGCTGGTAAGATAAACACTAGATTTCTTTTTTTGCATCGGTGTCTACAATTCACAAACCATCCCTCAATCACCAGGTTGATTCAATTGGGTGGTTACATTACTTTGATTGCTTCCAAGTTAGGTTTTTCCAAGCACTTTGGTGCTATGGACCCTGTCTCTGCTAAGGTTTTTTTTTATCTTAATGAATTTCAAAATCATGAATTTTTGCATAGTACTAGTAAAGAAGGGGCTAGTGTTGTTTAGTGCGGCGAGTTCACCATTGTTACTTTCTAAATGTTGCACTAACTACGTTGGAGAGGGCTAATGCCTTAATTATCTCTTTCCAACCCCTCACCCCTCTTGATTGTGCTTACTACTCACTACGAGCCCCTCATCTTATACATAGCGAGCAAGCTTCTTTTGAGCAAGAACCACCCATTGACCAACAACCCTAACAATAAACTCATGAGGAGGGCCCTTCTAACAATCCCTCGACCTATGCCCAACCATATAATGATTTAAGGAATGCTTTTAACAACAAACTCAAATGTTTAGTTACATGGAACAACAACAACAACAACAATTCGAACAAGACTATGACTTGGCTAGGATACAAAACAATTCAATCTATCATTACCATGTCATCCAAGGCCACTTTGAACCATACTTGAACTATTTGTACTGCCCTGTCAAAGAAGGCCAGTTTCTGGTGTACTGAACCGAGTTATTACTTCCAAGTTTTCGGAGGTTTTGACCCTTGTGGATACCCAGTCAACCTGGTGAGGGTTGGCCATAAGGGTATATGGATGGGTTGGACACCTATGATTCTTGTCCTTTCGAGTTTGGTAACTACCCTAATGCACCACGGTATGATTGACCTCCTTACACCGATGGTGGTGGATCTGTTATGGATCCCACCTATAACTATAGGCAGGACCATCCATCTCCTTGAGAATCGAGACAATGCTTCATCCTAGCTTGGGGGGGTTTTGTCCTCTGACATTGGAGTGCATTGGTAGGTAGTTAGTAATAGGTATTTAGTGGTGTTGATCTTTGTTTTGTTGTTTTGTTGCTGATCCTTGATAATTTGAAAGAGAGTTGTTGCATTAGTTATTGGTAAGAGCTTAGGGTTTGTTTGTGATTTGAGGGTGATATCTTGTGGAAGCTTTGAGAGAGCTAATGTGGTGATTTGTTCAGCTTTTGATCTCCTTTTCTTGATAGTTGATGATTAAAGTTGATGATGGTTGATGATTAATGTTTTTGACAATGATGTTCATGGATCATTTTGCTCCTACCTTTGAAAAATCCAAATTATTCTCTCTTTTCCCCTCTTTCCCTTAAATCCAAATTCTTTCCTCCTCTTCTTTTCCTAAAAATCCAAATACATTTAGTTTGTAGAGCATGTAGTTTTATTTTTGTAGTTTATTTTCTTTTTATTTGTTTTTTCCTTAGTTTATTTTTAGAGCACTTAATTTATTTTCGCATGCATTCAAAAAGGTAACTCCAAAAATATTTCCATATATTTTTCATTTTTACGTCTTTTTAGTTAGATTTAGGATTAGATCCCTATGATGTAAATACATTATTAGCTTAGACTTTCACTTTCTCATGAACTTATAATCTCCAAACATTTTCGAAAGGTAATTCGTGAGTCATTGCATTCTTTAGTATAAAAACCATGTTGGATGATTGATGAACATGTGTAGTGAATATTGGTTGCTTATCTCCTTGACTATTTCAAACGCTACACAATGATCTTTTTGAACCACGGTGAGTTTTTGAGCTTTCATGCATATATAGACCACCACCTTGGTCTCATTTTTTTTTCTTAATGGAGTGCTGATATTTTCCTTGTTGTGGGTACCAAGATCGAGAATCTTCCATGTGACTTTGGGAATCATGCCTACTTGGTTATATGATCAGGGCTCTCATTTCACATGTTTTGTTTTTAGAATATCCAACCCTTCTTAGGTTTATTTTTTCTTTTCTTTCCGCAAATGTATATACTCTTTACTCCCCCTTGTTCTTTTACCCTCTTTCACTAAAACACATTTAAACCTCGGCCTACAACCGTTGTCACCATATGTAGTTAATGAAGCTTGGTGTCATTCTTGTCCTCTTGTATAGTTATTTCAAACAAAAAAAAAGAAAAAAAAAACGAGAAAAGAGAAAAAAAAAGTGCAAAGAAAAGAAAAGGAAAAAAAGAATAAGGAAATTCCAAATCTTTTGTAAATAAGCATAGTTAGCAATAAAAAATTGTTTCTTGGTCAAATCGTTTAAAGGGAGTAAATGGCTCTTCATCATCATATCTTCAAAGATTATCTTTTAAAATGTTGAAAAGTAGTCATATGTCTATGTTGTCTTATTCCTTTAGGAAAGTTTTTGAATTATAAAATTGGTCTTTAAGTTGATTTTTGCACTACTATTCTTCATGTTCATTGGATTATAGTAGAAAATCAAGGTTTGATGTGTTGAGTTCTTTATTCATTATCAAAAGTATGTAAAGTTTGTTATTGAGTTGTAAATGCTTCACTTAGGTTTACCTCCTCAAAATAGCCAAACTTTCCAACTTTCACCTTACCCTTACCCCGTTACAACCCTCCAAATCCATATGAGACCAAGATACAAAGTTCAAAGGTTACTTGATTAATAAAGTCACTTGGCAAGCATATTGAGAGGGTACTTTAGGAAAGATGTTAGCGTTTATCCATTTCTCTCCTTATCTATGCTCTTGTTTTTGTAGAACTTCCTCAAGGAGGATTACATGTGATCATTGTTGATATGAATCAAGGTATATATCAGGACAACTTAGATGGTTGGATGGATTCAGCTAAAAACAATGGAACATTAGTTGTACTGGTAGCCTTTGGTAACACAAGGCAATTGAGTGCATCTAAAGCTAGCATTTATGTGTGCATGGTCACATGCAATTAAATCCTCACCAAAAGATTTTAGTAGTGTTTATAGTGTTTAGTTGATATTTTTGCCTATGGGTTTTTTCCTACTGCAGTTGCTAGGGTTTTTCTCATGTCAGGCATAGGTGTCTTCATTTCTCGTTGAGTCTTGATCATCATAATCATCCTCAAATGCATGGATAATGGTTTCATGAAGGTTTCTTAATTAAATGGTTCAATCTTAAAGCATTTCTTGAGGATTGGAAGAGTTCTTGAAAATGGTGCAAAAATAATGAAGGTGTATGGCGTGATTTTTGACGATTTTCAAGCTACTTGGGCATGGCGTAATTTTAGGGAGGTTTGTTGATTACTTTTTTAATTTAATAATTATTCAATATGTTAGGATAGAATCTAATTAGTTAGAGTTTCTTAGAGTTTGTTAATAAGAAAAGAGCAAGTGGCAAGATGATGTGGCAATCTTATCTTGAGTTTGTTATGCGACTTGGGCAAGTGGCGAAGTTGGGCGATTTTTATCTTGTTTTTCACGTGTGTTAGGATTTCTTTTTTTCCTAGGAAGTTTTTAGGAATTAGTCCTTAGTTATTCTATAAATAGCCTTGAGATTTCTTTGTAACAACATAGATTGTTTGTGAAATAATTGATATGTGCGGTTTTTATAGTGTTCTTCCCCTTGTTTCGAGTCAATTTTATGCCTAGTGGTTGTTATTCTGACTCTATTTTAGCTCATTTGATGTTCTTTAGCTAATTTGAAGTGTCTCGCTAAGTTTGGTTGATTTCCGGCAATTTTAGAGCTTTTTAGTTTGATTTTTATCATCCGCGGTTGTTATGCTCGGTTTTGGTATGTTTTGTAATTTCAGGCATGGAAACCGAGGCTCGGAACGAAGCCGGAAAGCTTAGACTGAATAAGAGCGAAGATGCATGGAAATGCGTGCCAAGAAGTATGAAAACAAGTCTTAAAGAACTCATGAAGAAATAAGAAGAAAAGAAAAGAAAATAGCTTCTGAGGTAGTGATGCGGGCGCACAAATATGACATGCGGGCGCATTTAATGAATTTTGCAGACTTAGAAGGCATTCTGGGAGGTTGATGCGGGCGCATAAATCTCCTATGCGCCCGCATCAGACGAATTTCCGGATTTTTATTTCTATTTTATTTTCTTCGTAGTTAAGCTTTGTAAGCCCAACTTTGGGTACATTAGGCACGGTTTTCTAGGCAAAACAACTTATGCTTTTCATAATTTAGAATTACTCTCTTAGGATATAGAATAAAGCACTTTTCTCTCTCAAAATTAACTTAGGGAAATTAGGGTTTGTTCATAACTTTGATTTTCAATTCAATTCAAGTCTTCGATTCGTTCTTCAATTTGGTAATTCTTCTGTTTTTGTTCTTTATTTTAGTTAATTTATGCTTTTTAGTCTTTTTAGTTTAATTAATTTAGCTATTTGTTTATGTTAATTAGTTTAATTGTCAATTACTTCATGAATTCAATTAGGAATTTTACAATTGTTCTTGCTTTAATTTTCATAATCATGAGTGAGTAGTCTAATTTCTAGGGTTAGGGAAACCTTGATCAATCAATGGACTAATTAAATTAGGTTGTTTCAATCCCATAATTAGTAGTCAATTTCCTATTATTGGTTTCTTTGTTTACAATTGAATTGTGCGCAGATTTAGTTGTAATTCTGGTAATTGTTGAATTTGATGCCGAGAGGTAAAAATACCACAATAAGACCACTGAATAATAGGCGGAATTAGTCTAGGCATGAGCGAGAGCCGCTAGATGAGTTTCGAGGGAGTCTAGATTCGAGAGAATTAGTGAGCCCTAATTTGACGATAGTTGTGAGATTGAACGATCTTTGTTAGTGAATCCATTAGTTGTTCTTAGTGACCCGAATGACCCTAGGTTTAGTTTATTGGTTTAATCCTTCGTCATTTCCAGTAATTAGTTAGTAATTAGTCAATAGTCAGTTAGCTAGTCAATACTTCTCGACCAAGGCTCTTTACACAGTTTAAGCTTTTTAGAACTAATAGAGTTTAACTGCTTCCCTGAGGATTCGATCCTTACTACCCTAGCTACATTAGTTAGTGTCGTTTGGTTTACTTTTGATAGGTGTGCGATAGCCTGTTCAATAATAATCAACATATTGTTGCGTTTTTTCTATATTGTTTTCGTTCAAAAACAATATACATTATCTTGTGAATTGGTGCTTTAGCTTTATATTCACGTGAGAACAAAAGTGTGTTTGAGGGTGCTTAAGCTTTAATCAAACACAATTTTGTTCGAAAATTCCCTAGTCTAAACTCTTGGTGTTTCTTTACAGAGTGGAAACTAGATTACTTTGTTGTGAGTGGCGATTTCCTATCAATATTCACATAAACTTTTGGTGATCTTGTTGAGAGATCTATAAAGCTCAACTGTTCTTAATTCTAGTAAACTTTAAGCATTTATGTTTTGCCTCTGTTGGTAGCACGCCACATAAAGGCAATACAAAGA
The DNA here is from genome assembly GCA_016808085.1 of Suaeda aralocaspica. NCBI lineage: Eukaryota > Viridiplantae > Streptophyta > Magnoliopsida > Caryophyllales > Amaranthaceae > Suaeda > Suaeda aralocaspica. Next base: position 920,820 of record PYUH01000858.1, read on the forward strand.
AGCAGGAATCATCTGATTTAGAGGAGGAAAGCGTGAATGTTAGGAGTGTGAAGAAGCCTAAAGTCACGAAAGAAACTTCAAGCTGTGAAAGTGAGGATGAGCCTAGATCAAGGCGCAAAAACAAGGTGAAAAATAAAGATGATGATTGAAATCCAAAGCTTGAAATCCCTGAATTTCAAGGTAATGTAGATCCAAATAAATATCTGGAGTGGATTTGAGGAGTAGAAAGAATTTTCACTTATAAGGAGTATGATGATCACAAATCTTATAAAGTTGCTGATTGAAACTCACCTATTATGCAAGTCTATGGCTTGAAGGTCTACCACAGAAAAGAAAGAAGGATGGTAAATCTAAAATTGTTTCTTAGACCAAACTTAAAAGAGAGATTAGGAAACGATTTGTGCCTCAATATGTCGAGCAAGATAACTTCAATAAGATGCATTCTTTGAGACAAAATCGAAAAAAAATATGGAAGAATACATGGTGGAATTCGAAAACCTTGTGATGGTTTATGATTTGGAGGAAAAGGAGGACCATAAGGTGCACGTTTTTTGGTTGTTCTGGATGAGAATTTCAGGGAGAAAGTTGAATTACAGCCATATTGGACATTTGAGGAGGTTTATAAAGTAGCATTAAGAGTGGACAGGCAGAATGCACAAAAATCTAGGATTTTTACTAAACCCTTTGATCATAAACGTGGTTTGGTGCCTAAAAAGCTGAATTTTGACAAAACATCCAAGACAAAGACCTTTTCTAAAGATAAGGGTTCCTCTTCCAAACCCATTGATAATAGGACTTGCTTTAAGTGCAAGGGACAGGGTCACTTTCAAAGAGATTGCCCACATACTAGAGTGACAACCACTAGAGAATGGTGGGATGAAGAACACTTTGAGAAGAGGAGCAGGGACACGTGGAAGAAATTATTCCTGATTCCCAGGGACAGAGTTTGGTTCTGAGGAGAGTGCTTCAATCTCAACCAATTTCACCTGCACAGAATCAACGTAAGAAAATATTCCTTGCCAGGTGTAATGTACAGGTAGGTTATGTGATGTCATTTTTGATACAGGAAGCTGCACTAATGTGGTGTCTACATTACTAATCGATAAGTTAGACATACATACAAAAAACCACCAACAACCTTATAAACTTCATTGGCTCAGCAACACCAATGATGTAAAGGTGACTAAGTAGGCATCGATTGCATGCAAGATTGAGACTTATGAAGATCAAGTGCTTTGTGATGTATGTACTATGGATGCTTACCATATACTTTTAGGGAGACCTTGGCAGTATGACATATTTGTGAAGTTCAATGGGAGAACGAATGTATACATTGTGTGTAAACATGCTAAGGAGAAGCCATATGCATTAAAACCTTTGATGAATTCTAAACCTAAATCAAGCATGGGGAATTCAAAAGGTGCTTTGTTCATTGGTGGAAAGGAGTTGAAGAAGGAAGTAAGGGATAATGGTGTGGCTTTTGTACTTTTGGCTAAGGAGAAAGAAGAGAAAAAACTCGAAATTCCACGAGTTGTGAAGCCACTATTGACTGAATTTGCAGATGAATTACCTCCTTGATTACCCCCAATTAGAGGTATTGAACACTAAATTGATTTGATTCCTGGTGCATAGATTCCCAATAAGCCAGCATATACATGTAATCCAGAGGAAACAATGGAAATTCAGAGGCAAATTGAGGATTTGATAGAAGGAGGTTATGTCAAGGAAAGTAGGAGTCCATGTACAGTGCCCACATTGATAGTACCTAAAAAATATTGGACATGGTGTGTATTAATTCACGTGTAGTAAACAATATAACCATGAAATAAAGGTTCCCAATACCTAGACTGGATTGTATGGGTCTCAAGTATTTTCGAAAATTGATCTGCAAAGTGGATATCATCAGATTACAATGAAAGAGGGTGACGAATGGAAGACAGGATTTAAGACAAAATTTGGGTTTATATGAATGGTTAGTCATGCCTTTTGGATTGACCAATGCACCTAGAAATTTCATGAGACTGATGAATGAGGTACTCAAACCTTTCATGGGTAAATTTGTGGTGGCATATTTAGATGATATATTGGTTTACGGTACTTGTGCGAATGATCATCTAAATCATATGAGAAGTGTCTTTGATACATTAAGGAAGCAAAAATTTTATGCCAAAGTGGAGAAGTGTTATTTCCTGGTGCCTAGTGTGACATTTTTGGGTTACATAGTTTCAAAGGATGTGGTTTTCGTTGATTAATCTAAAGTGGAAGCTTTTAAATCATGGGTTGTACCCAAGAGTGTTACTAATGTAAGATCTTTTCATGGATTGGCGTCATTCTAAAGGAGTTTTGTGACGAATTTTTTATCTGTAGTTGCTCTTATGACTGAATGTATCAAGAAAGACAAGGGGAAGTTTGTGTGGACCCCAGGGGCGCAAGAAGCATTCGATCTGATCAAGAAATTTCTTTGTAACACACCAATTCTAGCATTTGCTTTAATTTCAAGTTCTTGGTTTTAGTTCTTGGTTGAGCATCACTTATTCAAAGCTTTTGGTGTTCACCATTGTTACAAAGGATCATTGGAATTTCACAAAAGTTACATCTTTCAAGCTTCATAGTAAAACTATAAACTCTTCTTTAGTTTCTAATGCAATTATCATTTTTTTCTACTTGTCTTTTTATAATTTCTAGCCTTTGTTGTTAATCCTTCTCAAGTTAATCTTGTCCTTGTTCTTTCCTTTCTATTGCTTTTTGTTCTTACTTTCTTCTCAAGCTAATCTTGTCCTTATTGTTACTTTTCTATGGCTTTTGTTTTAGTTTTCTAGCTTTTGTCTATACTTCTCTTCAAGTAATCTTGTCCTTGCATTTATTTCGCTATTGCTTTTGTGGTTTTCTATAATCACATGCACAACATACTTCTTTGCAATAAATTGATAAATAAATAAAACCCTTTTCTTTTAATATTTTGTTTAATTTATATTATAATCCATTGTCATAGGTTATTTCTTTACTATAACTTATAATCATGAATAAAAATATGTGTTGAAATAATAAAATGTGTAGTGAGTAGTTTAGTGCTAGGGGGTGGGTGAAACCCTCACCACCTTCATGGCTTAAGTAGGTTCTTAGTACAAACCGAGCTTCGGGTGATTAGAGTCGTTACATGGTGTTATAAATCACGTAATCTATGACTTGCAACCATAGATGCTGTCTTAGGTTCCTCAACGGAGGATCGACAGATGAAGTTGAGTCAAGACTCCCAATGTTTGATTATTTTCAAAATGATGAGAATAGGTGTTCAAGATAATGGACATTACTAGTTTTCGTGAATAAATTGCATAGGAGTCGTTTCGTGCACACGCTATGAGAATAAGTCGTGTTCATAGTTCCGCTCGTCATGCTAGCTCGAGAGAGTAGACATGGCTCTTTTAATGACTTCCCCTTGACGTTTCCTTCGATATTCCTTTTGACCTAGTAATCCACGCCTTCATGTAGGAATTGAGCGGTGGATCCCTAACCTTATTTGTCTTTAATCATAGACTTTAAGTTAATAAAATAAACTTTAGTGACAATCATGCATCCTAAACCAAATCCGACTTAAATTTACTCCGTATACCGCCTTAGTGTAGCAAATTTTATCTCATGGGATACGGTCCTTACTCTCCCTTACTGGTAGCCTAGTGAGCCTTTTATGATTTATCTTTGGTAGCCACTTTTACAGGCTATCATTATATATCGGCGCAGGACGTGCACGTGGGGCGCATGGTGTGCACCCATGCACAAAGAACGACTTTCTTCACGAAATTTCGCTGAATATTCCCTTTGGTTGAGTACTTGGGGACACAGATGATGACATTATGAATCTCTTTTCCTTGCTTATGTCATCCCTTACATCATTTCATTAAAAGGAAAGGAAGGAGGAATTTCCTCCTCCTTACTCCTTTTATTGGGCTTTGATGTAGGAAATTCGTTGGGCTCGTTGAAGGAGTAGGTTCGCCTTAGGCCCATGACTTTTACTCGAAGGTTCACCTTCTTCATGACCATGTTTTGGGCTCGTACTGGCGGAAGCTGCATTTTTGAGCTTTTCGATAGTCGTTAGCATTATTACAAAAAATGTTGAAAAATCTAGAAAAATATGGAAAATTAATATAAAATCAAATCAAAATATTTTTGGGTTTTTCTTTGTTTTTATGAGTTTTTAGGTGCTTTCGGGTTAGCTCTTTCTACTTGCTTCTCTCGACCAGACTAGTAAGCGACGTGGTATATGTTTATCATCTGACTAAGGGCGGGGACAAATCTAGGTGTCTACACTAAGGTGTTGATTCAAGTGCCATGGGGAAGATCCTAGGATAAAGCTTTTCATCTAGTTTCTTATAGCTCATGATGAATTTGAAGGTTCTAGGGAAATTCTCGGGATCATTTGAGACTGTGAACATGGGGAGCTCTTCTCTAGTTAGCTTCTAGAGAATAGAGCCGGCTAAATTTTGGTCATGGTGAGGAGGATCATGGTAGGCATCATTGTTGGTAATTTGTTTGATAGGCTTTTATATATCCTGAACGGTGACTCTCTTTTTTTTAGGTTATTAGCTTGGACTGTAACACATTCAAGACCTTGTTTCAACTTTTCAATTTTAACTGAAAGAGCAACGTTGCTAGCCATTGATAAGAGAGTGTCTTCCTATGTACCACACTTGACTCTTAGTTGTGTTTTGATCACTTGGAACTAGACTCGCACCACATCCTATGACCTAAACTTTTGATTTAATTATCAGTCCAATTGTGATGTGGTGGATTGTGACGACTCTATTCTGAACAAGAATGATGTTGACACTTAGTTTTTGAAAATGACTTATGGTTTACATCATTGATTCTGACATGATGCATGGCCTAGTTATGGTTATTCCTTAACCTTAAATGAATGCATGGATGCAATATATTGTATCACCTTCTTTAGATATTTTTAGACTTTTAATTTTTTTGACTTTTTATTTGTTTCACTTTTTTGACTTTGTTTTTCTTTTTCCTAAGAAGGTGATAAAAGTACTTTTACAACTATAATGTATGAGCAAACTAGGGGATCTATATGACACATGATAGCATACTATAAGAGAGTAACCATGGGGGTTTTTAAGGGGAGGCCACCAAGGTTGCATCCGTCCAAGTTTCATTTGTTCTTTAGACCATGGGAAAGGTCATTGCATAAGGTGAGTACGCTTCTCTTGCAACGAAATTCCAGTAGAGTCCACAACCGCATTCCTTACGATCTTAAGGACCCAAATGACTACGTTCTCACCGGCCAAGGGGAGGTGCAACGGTTAACAAATGGTTAGGTCATGCACCTGTTTCATGGGTTCAGGGACAAGGTACCTCCAAGTTGAGTTGTCCTCGACTAGATCTCTTTTGTAATTCTCAATCATAGTGTATCAACCAACATTACAGAAGGAATAACCTAAAGGGTGCATCACCTAAGTGTTTACTAGGTGAGTTTATTTAATGCAACGTATTTACTAGGTTTGGTGATCACTTCACTTATATTTTGTTTGATAATCAGCTAAGTGTTTTATGAGTTCACAAACTCGGTCTTTGTTGTCATCCTATATCTATGTGGAAAGCTGTCATCATAGGTTACATGCAAATACGAAAAAAGATAAAGTCATGTGAACATGTTAGAAAAGATTAAAAGCACATAAACCTCATGTCATCATGCTATTGGCAAGAAACTCTATAGTTCATGTGATCATGCTTATATAGCTTTTAAAACATGTAGGGGTCGTTTGATTCGACAAAGGGAAAGGGAATGTCCTCAACAAAGGGAAAGAGGGTGAACCAAAATAATAAAAATGTTAGATGTCCTTGGTTGTTTGTTTTGATCGATAAAGATAACGGATATTTCACCACATAGCCCTAAACTACTGCAAAATGCATGAAATACCCTCGTTGTTTCCAAAATGCACCATATGCCCTTAAACATTTTACTAAATTCATGATTTACCCTTATTTTACTAAGTTTTATCTAATTACCTTCAAATCAACAAAATAAATTTGGTTAATTATTAATTGTATTAAATTAATCCAATTAGAGATATGAGCAAATTAATTTTACCTACTGACCACTACAACCACCACTCTTCCTTTACCACCCACTCACCACCACCTTCACTTAGTCACCACTACCACCAACTCACTACCGTCGTCGATCACACAATCACCATCAACACCGACGCCACCCAAATTAAACCACCACTATAAAACCACTCAATTATCGCCTTTGTTTAGATCACAACACAAATTGAACCATCACCACAAAACCATCAAATTAAACCATCGTCGATCACACAGTCACCATCAACGCCGACGCCACCCAAGTTAAACCACCACTATAAAACCACTCAATTATCGCCTTTGTTTAGATCACCACACAAATTAACCCATCACCACAAAATCATCAACTTAAACCAACGAAAACTTTGATTCAAATTCAATCATAGCTACACTTCCATCAAATAATCAAGAACTTCGTTTTAACACTTCGATTCAAATTATATTGTTATTGTTGTTGTTGTTGTTATTATTATTATTATTATTATTATTATTATTATTATTATTATTATTATTATTATTATTATTATTATTATTATTATTATTATTATTATTATTATTATACAGGAGGACAGTGAGGGGGGATGAAACCGTCAAAACTATGTTGTCGGACGACACGCTCTCCTAGATACCATATGGGAATCTCTTGATCGCAAAAGTAACAACGATGAGCCGTAAGTCGATAGGCATAAACAAAACAGCTAGGGAGGGACCCAACAGATCATACCTAGGACAGAGTCGAACCTTCAGAGAATCATGAAAAAAAAAACCATCAAAACATGAAAGTGAGAATGAAGTGTGATAACAAGGGTTTACAAGGATACCTCCCATAAATGGAGCTTCCGGAAGATCCGACCAGCCTCATTATTCCCTTTGGTCCATCTGCCACCCCTAAAGCTCTCCTAGCAAGCATAGACAGGGTGAATACGCTCCTTAGGACGAGGAGGAACTAAACGGGGCAAATACTCAAAGGCCAAGAACTGCAAAATACAATAAGAAGAGTGAAATAAAATAAATAAATAAAACATGATGAAGAAACACAAAGCGTCTTTACCTCAATAACCCTGCAAAAGGAGGCAATGCCAATGGACACGGAACCGTCCACCTGATGGCACGCACTCCTCGTAGCCCTGAGAAGGGAGGCGTATCCCAAACCGCCCCAATCATAATTTTTGACCTTACAAAGGTCAGCAAGAGCCGGAAGGTAGCAAAGTTGACAACGATGAGCACCCTTGTCAGCAGCCAAGGCACAAGAAATGAGGAGTAGAAGAATATGCACTCTTTGTTCAAAACTAGTGTCGTACAAGGTGAGACCTGCTCACACTACTCATGGACTTTCCCCTACCTATCCACTCACATATAGGACCTGGAAGCTCCATGGTAACTGAATGAATGTCAAATGGAAAAAGAAAAAGGAATGCAAGTGACAACGGAGAAGTCAAATGGGGTAATGGTCATGTCACCCCAAAGAAAGTGAAAGGAATTTGTGGTATCCGACCACCATTCTATGAGAATAAGAGTCACCGCATGCTGATGTGAATATAAGGCAGCTATTCACATCCGGGTTCTTAATGGTTTTGCCCATCTAGTTTTTTCCCACTGCACTTGTTAGGGTTTTTCTCATTTCTGGCTTTTAAATGCTTTTAAGTGTTTGTGAGTTCCTTGTTTTTAGTTATACAATGATGGAGGATCACGTTCTTGAAGGTTTCATGATTGAAAGATTCAATCTAGGACATTTCTTGGAGCTTTTAAAGATAGAATTTCAGTTTTAGAGTAGTACAGTATGTCTGACTTTGAAGATTTTGCATTGACAGTTGGATTTGAGTTACAAGTCATGTGGATATTCTTTGGAAATCTTATTGAATCTAATTTCAGGTAAAAATATTTCAAAAATTTTGAAAAATATGGAAGATTATGTTTTATCCATTTTTCTGCTCGACTGTCACATTGGAAATCAATTTCTAGTTAGATTTCTTTTACCTTGAGTCCTAGTAAGGTTAGGATTTGTTTATGTCGTGTTTAGTGTTTTGTTTTGTGATTTTTTATTTTCCGAAATTTGTTAGTTATATAAGATCAAGTTATGCAATTTGATTATGTTTTGAATAGGCGGAAGTGGGACAAGTGGACTGGTAACTTGTGTTTATTAGAGTGTATTTAGGATTTTATATTATTTAGGATTTTATTTGACTATGAATTGGAGGATGCTTCCAATCTTAGTCATATAAATAGCTTTTTGTTTGTCAATAGAAATCATAAGTTTAGTTTTGAGTAAATTTTAGGCGTTGCCTTTGTTGGGTGTTTCCCTAGAATTTCACTTTTGCGATTGTGAATTTTGACCATAGTTGATTGCGATAAAAAGTGTTTTATCTATCTGATTACTTTTATTGTTCCCAAACATCACATATCTACCCAGTTCATACGAAAATTCACATCACTATCCTTGCATTACATCATTCTGTGCATTATATAGAATATAAGAACTATTTAGCTATAGCGAGAACCAACTAAGGTTTGCTAGTTAATGCAAATTTTAGTATAAACATTGATCATGTTTTTGAAATGCCAAACTCTTAATGTTAATCGTGTTGCGACAGAATCTGCAATGAAAAATAGTCTTTCGTCATCTTACTTAACAGGTACATTTATACATCCCGCATATTGTATTTCGAGATTTTTTAATTAAATTTTCATTTTTTTAAAAAATCTTTCTAATTCGAAATTCTTTCATCTAATTCGAGCATTGTTTTGGGATCTTCATTTTGGGTTTGGGGTTTTTGTTCCAAGCTTTTCGATTTGATTCAAAATTTCGATTAACTTTAGGTACAAGCGTTTCTGTTATGTTTATATTGTTTTCATTAATTTTTAATTTTATTTTTTGGCAAGCATCTTATTTTCTCATTTTATGATGTAGTTGTCTGAATATATATTTACAAAGTCTACGTTTTTGGGATATTATTATTTGGGTTTATTGTTTTTATTGATGTTTAAATGGTTTTTTTTTTTGCTTAGATTATAGAAGTGTTGGTTTGATTCTTGGAGGTGATTAAAAATGAGCCAAATAGTGGATTTTTTAGAAGAATGAAATGGGGGGTTTATCAGTAGCTTATTTGATGGCATCAGCAAATAACGTAAGAGTACATCAAGCTATATATAAACGCTGCACTTCCTAATGTTATTATTAGTGGTGATTTCCCTGGATTCAATACTTTCTTAGTTTTATTTGTGTGTTGTAATGTGCGACAAGGCTCCATATTTGGCAACAGATGAACTCCTTTTTTGATTTACTTCAATTTTGTTGAATTAATATTATTATCATTTTGTTTACAAATTAGTTTTAGTTGCATGCATTTCAATTTACTTCAATTGATATTAGCTTCATTTTGATTACAAATTTCACTTTCCATTAGTATCCGCTTCAACTCTTTTGTTTCGATTATTTGTTTGTCAAGTATGTTGCTTGTTGGTACAGTTTTATGGCTACCAAGAAGAATGATGAAATCAAATGTATATATGATGTAAACGTTGGGGGGAGAGAATGAGATATAACTGAAAAAAATGCTTTTAATTAGACAACTAAATCGAGACACCAATAAACAAAATGAGAGTTAAATTTAATTTACTAAGGATTTAGGGTTGTTTGGTCAATTGGTCTGAATGGTGCAAACATAGACTTTCCTTTGGTCTTGCTGATCATGAGGTCAGTTAATCACTCCGTTTTTGCTGCAGTCCTTAACTCTCTGTCATGTGCACCTGCTCCATTCATATGCAATTCATTGCCATAATTCAATGCCTCAAGATAAGACCTGTTTCATCGCAATCTTACATAAGATTTGGACTGCTACTTTTTTATGATTGCTTTCATTTATGTAATTTGTCGATTTCTGCATTTTATTTTTTACCATAGGAGTAATAGAGGACTTGAGTATAATCTGGTAGTTGGCTAGTCTAGGCTAAGTGAATGATATCTTTGTAATTTTGTCAACGAGAAGATTGGAGAACATGAATAGTTCAATTCCATTTAGAATGATAAATTTTGATTTATTTTCAATTTGAATTTACGCCTAATACTAATAACTCTACCCACTTCTCATTGCCTCACTCTTGAAGATTATAAGACTAAGCATGCATGGCTAGTATCAAGAAATTCCGTGGAACTTTAATCTATAAAAGTAGATGTTAATTTTGATATTTGAGCAAAGCTGTAGAAAAGTTAGGCTAGCTTAGATAGGAAAAATTAATTGAAATTAGTGTGGTTTAGAAGTTGAAAATAATAAGGTGAGCTAATTAAGCTATTATTTTGTCTGTGACCTAATTTTTTGCCTCAAGGATAAAATTGGGACGTAGAATCGCTTCTGTTTTGCCTTGACTTCTGCGCTTGCTGTCTGTTCTGTTATTCCTTTCCATAACCTGCTGTCGATTCTGTTCAACCTTTTCTGTGCGTGCTGTTTGCTCTGTTCTGACTTTGTGTTCACACTGCCGATTCTGTTCTGCTTTGTAGCTGTTCTATTTGTTTCTATGTTGTGTGTTGTTTTGTTGGTTGTTGTGCTATGTTGTTCAAAACTGTGCCAAGAGCCGAAGAAGCTGCTGCTGTGTGTTACTTTGTTGGCAGCTGTGCGTACTACTACTACTTGTAAGCAAGTTTTTTTTTACATTCGAAATATATAGATACATGCGTCTTATACAAATATTATCCCTTGTAGTATTGTGAAGATATCGTCACTTATTCCCCAGCATCGATTGATCAAATATGATAAGGCTGGATTTCATTTGTTTTGAAGATTAAAATTTGGCGAAGGAATGCGTAATGATGCTTTAGAGATGGATGTTAAATGGTTTTTACGTTGTTTTTTTTTTTTTTTTTTTTTTTTTTTTTTTTTTTTTTTTGTAGTTGGATTTGATGTGTTGCATGACGGATTCCCATTTAAAGGGAAAATCAACTAGTGTGCCTAAGTCTGAAATAGAGAGTTGCTAGTAAGGGAGGAACAGGGAGGAGGTCTTGCAGGGCATTTTGGGATTGCTAAATCATTGAGCATGCTGCAAGAACATTTTTACTGGCCTAAGTATGAATGGAGATGTGTGAGCTGTGATATCTCAATGTGCTATATGTCAGAAGGCCAAGGGAATGTTTCATCAGGGTCTATTACACCATTACCAGTTCCTGAGGTCCCTGGGAAGATGTATCAATGGATTTCATTGTTGGTCTTCTAGAATTGCACGAAACAAGATTCTATTATGGTGGTGGTGGACAGGTTTTCGAAGATGGCACATTACACCCCTTGCCAGAAGACTGATGATGTTTGTTAAAGTTGCAGAGCTCTATTTTAGGGATGTAATACGATTGCATGGAGTACTAAAACCATTTTCAGTGACAGAGATTCAAAATTCATGAGTTATTTCTGAAAATCACTGTGGAAGCCGGTTGAAACCAAATTGCTTTTTAGTACTTCATATCTCCACAAATTATTGGACAGGCTGAGGTAACAAACAAGACTCTAGGGGTATTACTGCGTGGATTGGTAAGCAAAGCAACAGAAAGACTGGGACTTAAAATTGGCGCATGTGAGTCCCTTATAACAAATCACCTACTTATGTAACTAAACATTCAACCTTTGAAGTTGTTTATAGAGTCAATCCCAAGCTATCAATTGATTTATTGTATCCTAAAGGGGTGAGTTAGTTCATAAGACTGCTTTCGATAAAATTCATGTATGTTGAAATACATGCCCAAGTCAGAGCAAGAAAGTTGAAAAGGTAAATGACCAGTACAAGACTCACGCAAATTGGCACAGAAACCAATGTGGATATCAAGAGAGGTGATTTGGTTTCGCACACTGGATGAGGATCGTTCCTATCAAAGAAGAATAAATTGAGATGAGTGCGCATGTAATAAATTGTATATGGAGTCCATTCAAAATACTGAAGAAAGTTGGTGAAAATGCTTATCTCTGAGTTACCACAGATTGTGGGATTATGCTACTTTCAATATAGGTGATTTATCTCCATACATTCCTTATGAACCGTTTGAATTTTTAGGTCAAACTCTTTTGAAGAAAGGGAGGAGAGTGATACAAATTGAATATCAATGAGAAGGATGCAACAAACTTCAAAAGTTGAATGCGAAGGCAAGGATGCACCATGGGTGAACTAATGCTTATGGGGATACAAGACATGTGGGTGCATCAATGATTTGGATTGCGTGGCATGATCACAAACACTTAGATTGGCACGCAAATCAAGGAAAGAAGTGGTGGATTTGTTTGGGAACAAGATGGTTTTGCCTATGGGTTTTTTTCCACTGCAATTGTAGGGCTTTTTTTTAATTTAGGCATTGAGTTTTATTCTTGTGGAGTCTTGATCATCATTTTCAACCTTAAATATATGGGAGGACTTCTTGAAGTTTCTTGATTAAAGATTGGACGTTGAATGGTTTCTTGAAGATTTGCAGCATGAATTGAAAATGGCGCAAAAAATGAGACACATTCAGTGGGATTGATTGGTCTTGTGGATTTCTTGAAATTGTGTGGTTCTCTGATTTTTTTTCAGTATTTTAGGTTGTTAAATGCTGATTAATTTGTTTATTAAGTGGTTAGGAAGTTTGTTAGGATATTTTATAGATTAGATAAAGTTTGTTAGAGTTTATTGCAAATAAGATCAAGATGCAGTGATGATGTGGGCAATCTTATCTTGTGAGTCATTAAGGACGTTTTAGGGTGGTTTGTGGGTATGTTTTAATTAATTTGTTAGGATTTTGTTGATGATTATGCCTTAAATAGTCTCAACATTAGGATGTAAAAATCAGATTTGAGTTTAATAAAAAAGTTTTGTTAGTTACTTAAAAATAAAAATTTGAATTCTTCTGGAGTTGGTGGTTAATATTCTTTACTCTTGTGAGATTAATTAGTGGCTTTGAAGGTTCTTAGGCTTTACACAAGACTAGCTGATCAACTAAGTCGTGGGTTTGGTTGGGGCTTGGCCTTGGAAATTCACAATTTTAGTTCTATCCTTTGTGAGTTTTGTTTTATACGAAAATTCACATCATCTTTGTTATCCAACATCAAAGTTGTAAGCCATTGTATGACAGCTTTTATATAGTTCCCTCCTAAAATGAAGTATTGGAGAAGCTAGGAGTCTTAGAGCGCGTTGCTCTTTCTTCGACGCACCAATGGGATATTGTTGGTCGTTAAGTAGTTCTTGATGTCACTGTACCAAGGTTCCTCTTTGCGAGGCGTTCACCTTAATGTATTCCTCAACAGTGCACACAAGGGCTGGTTCCTTTCTTCTTTAGACCACACGGGTATTCTGTCAAAGAACTTGGAATGCGGATCATTGATGCCAACTAAGCAAAGCGTCAACAAACTTATTGTCCTCCCTCTTTAAGAAGTGTATTCGATGTCTTCGGTTTGAGAAGTAATTTGTTCCAAATGACCTTGATACGGAGCCAGGCTCAGCTCTCACTTCTAAATTTCATCTTCAAGAGATTTCGGTTGATGATTAAAAGAAGAATTTCTGTAGACCTTAGCTTTTGGACTTCAAGCTACAGTGGCCTCGAGCCCAATGATGCATGCTTCGTTCCCGCGGCGGCGTTATTGGTTCAATCGAAGTCTAATGTACTGATATGGGCGTGTGCTCCTCTTTGGGCGAAACTATCAAGCACAGACCCCACACCCTAGTTTATTGGAGGCACATCAATGTACAAGGACCAGCTTTCTTCCTCGGTCATATCAATTCCTCGTCGGGAAATTCATAATCCTTAGGTCGAGGTTCGTCTAGGGAGTCTCAAGAATTAAGGTCAAATTCGGCAAACGTGATATCCCTCTTGATATACGTCCGTTTAGGGCAGGCTTAGTGAAGAGATATTTAAGGGGATCACCGTTATTAACATTGTGAACATGTGAGTAGTTAAATAATGCCTTAACTGTTTGGTGCCCATACTAAGCCAAGCACAATTTTTCGATGATTGAATATCTTTCTTCATATTTGTAGAATTTCTTGCTTAAGTATTAAATAACACTTTCTTTTCCATAGACTTCTTGTTGCTAGCATGGTCTGCTGCAGTTTTAGTAACGATCAAGTAGACCGTAATGGAGGCCTAAAGCGTGTAGGTACTCGGTACCGGACGGTGGTGGATTCTATGATATTCTTTGATTTTGGTGAAGCTTTGTTAGCAGTCATCGTCCACTTTTTTAGAGCATCTTTCTTGCTTCCTAAAGATTGGTTCGCATAGCACAGTAAGTTTAGCAATGAATCTACTAGTACTGAAGCCTTCCTAAGAATCCCGAATTTCTTTTTCTGTCTTTGGTGGTTTAAAAGGATATGATGGCTTTGATTTTAGTGGGATTGATTTCAATGCCTCTAGCACTAATCACGTGACACAAAAGCTAATGAAATTGACCCCGAGGCACATTTTTTAGTATTAAGTCACATGTTGATCTTTAGAGTCTTTCGAAGAACTTTCTCATGGAAAGGTTTAGTTCACACTTTTCCTAGGTTTAGTATCATATCGTCCCCGTATTCTCTATCTCCTTTTGTGTCATATCGTGAAGTAGTGCGGTGGCGGCGCGGTGTTGATATGTAGCCCGGCATTCACTAGACCAAGTCATGACCCTGTAATAGTATAACCCCCATGGAGTAGTGAAAGTCGTCTTTTCTATGTCTTTCTCATCCATCTAATCTAGTTGTAGCTGTCGTAGCCATCGATGAAGGAGAATAAGGGTGCTGGGCGTATTGTATCGAGTAGCACATCGATGTGTGGCAAGGGAAAATCACCTTTAGACTGGCCTTGTAAAGTTCCTGAAAGTCTACACACAGCTTTACTCCTCCATTTCTCTGTTACGGACAATGTTGGTGATCCAATCAGCATATTGAACCACCTTGATAAATCCTGCCTTCAATTGCTTACTTAACTCCTCTCAAATTTTTCAGTTGAACTTTGGTTTCATCCTTCTAAGTTTTTACTAGCCGGGTTTGGACCCCTGCTTCAGGGGGAGTGTGTGTGCCTAGCTATTCTGGATCAATCCCCAGCATAACTTCGTAGGACCATGCGAAAACATCATTGAAATCTTTGAGTGTTGCTATGAGCTCTTCCATTTCTTGAGGATTAAGCAATGAGAGCAATCTGTAATTCCTTGGAGTGTCATTGTCGGAGATACACGCACAAAATAAGCTCAAATCGTCCCCTAAAAGGGACTCAACATGACTCACAAGATAGATGCCACATCATCACTGCATGTCATTCTCATCTTGCTAACAAACTCAAAAACTATATCTAAACAAAAACATATCGAACAAACTTTCTACAACCTTGATAATCAGATAATCCTCTCTATTATAAATATTATTAAAATCATTAGTTTGTGCTGATGTTTTATCCTCGACAATTAAACTCTATTATAATATTGATAAGACTCCTTTGGGAATGCAACAAGTAGTACTTCAAGTGCGAATTCAAGTTCTGAGAGGAGGATTGTTTCATTTGGTCTGCATTCTCCTGATAATGTCCTAAATTTTTTTAATTCTCGTTTTTTTCTAGTGGTGGTGAAGATTCGTTTGTTGGAATTTGAAACCCACTTTCAATCGACTGAAGTGATTGAACAAAGCTTTACAAGTTGCTGGTATTGTTTTTTTCATTCAAATTAGTTATATGACGTCTGTGTTTGTCTAGTATCTTTTACTACAGTAGCATGGCTGAGCCTATGTGTATCTTTCGCTTCATGACTCCTTAATCATTATCTGTAACACACACTACTACAAAAAAGATCTTTTGTAACCCTAAATAAACAGTTGCAAAAGGCCAATAACCGATGCATTTTCGGTAGCAAAAGGTCTTTTGCAACGGTTTTTTTTGCACTTTTTGCAACGGCGCTATGCTAAATCTTTGCAAAAAACGTTTTGTAACGGTCTTTTGGCTTTTGCAATGGTTATAGATGGGTTTTACAACAAACTTTTTGCAACGGTTTTCAGACTTTTTGCAACCTCTTTAGTGGAACCATTGCAATAAGTTTTAGTTTTTTGCAACTAAAATATGTAGCTATGCAACGGTTATTTTTTTATCGTCGCAAAAAGTCAATTTTGTAATAAAAAAATATATATAATAATAATAATCTAATAATAATAATAATAATAATAATAAAACAAATAAATAAATTAATATAATATATATATATATATTATTATATTATATTATTCTTACTTATATTATTAATTATTATATTATTATTATTATATTATTACTACTACTATTGTTGTTGTTGTTGTTTTTTGTTTTCTTTTTATAGTAAAAATAAAAATAAGAAAAATATATATTATTATAATTAGTTCTTTATACATGTTACCAAAACTAATTAATTTACACTGTACATGTACATAAACATAACATTCTGTCCTTACCACCAAATAAATTACATTACGATAAATAAAATATATAAAGCTATATCCTACAAGATTTTGCATCCTAAATCTAACATAGCCTTAAGGAGGCTCCTTACATGACTCTCTCCCTTCCCCTTAATTTGTCTTCATTTTAGCTGGACTTTTGTGACTTATATTGTACGTGTCTCCTTTTCTTCTTGTGCTCATCGTACTTATTGTTGAATTAGTGATAAAACATAATTCATTAGGTTAAAACAAAATGAGGGTGTAATAATCATTAAGTAGATACACATCAGTAATTAAAACAATAAGGTTTCATACTCATGGACTAAGATAATGAACATAACCATTCGTTGGAGTAAGCAATAGGCAACGTAAGCAACTAAGCAATGAGATTGAAGATGGAGAAATTAATGAAGACTATACACGATTAGGAATGGTTTTGAGACTGAGTTTTAGATTAAATCATTTGTTATGGATGTTTGTAAACATATATTAATTCAAATGTTTTTGAATGATATATCACTGTAATGAATAAGTGTGGGTAGTTTGGTACGTTTGTATTTTCTATACATATATTTGGTTATATATTAAATCAACATTATTGTTATTATATTGTTATTGTTATTATGTCAAAGCTATCATCATCGAAATCAAAATCACCAACTTTATCATCATAAAATAATAATAATATAAGATTATTTTTTTTATATAAAAAAATATGTTACAATGTTAGTCGACAATGTTACATAATGTTAAATATTGTGTTATTTAGTCTACTACTTAGTGCTACAAACATTATAAATATGATTCATAATGTTTATAAAGTAGTGTTATAAGGTTAACGGTGATACTTAAAGTATAAACAGTGTTACATATAGTTCAATGTAAACTTTAAAAATGTTACAACATATATTTAAAAAGTGATACCAAAGTAGTTTTAAGTTACATTTTTCAAAGTGATACCATGAACTTAAAAGTGTTACCTTTGAGAATAGGTATCATGAGCAGATGTTTCACTTGAAAAGTGTTACTCATTGTCTAAGTAACACTCTTTAATCATATCATATGTAACACTTTAAAATGTTACCTAATGTCATTTAGTTGTAGTGACGGTCAATACAAGGCTGATGTAAATAAGCATCGCCATCAATATACATTAAGGAAGGAATACTTGGTTTGGCTACACCTAAAGAAGGAAAGGTGTCCCTAACAACACCAAGAACTAGCTCTGCCTATGTGATGGTCCATTCAGAGTTTTGAAGAAGATTGATGACAATGCTCTATCAATTAGATATGCGTTATGGTGAGTAATGGGGTCCATGCTACATTTATCATTTGTGATTTGACTCCTTGTTTTTTATGATCAACTCGAGGTTTGAGGACAAACTCTTTTGAAGAAACGGGAGGATGATACAATATTGATCACAAATTCGAAGTTTGATTAAAGCTACAAAGAAGAGGGGTGCAGTCATGGGGGAATTAATTGCTTATGGATACTCAAGTCTAATGGGTGCATCTAAGGTTGGGATTTGCATGGGCATGGCTACACATATCTAGTGGGCCATGCAAATCAAGGGAAAGAATGGTTGATAAGGGGAATAAGTTGGCTTTGCGTATGAGTTTTCTCCCACTTCACTTGATAGGGTTTTTCTCATTTTAGACATGAGTCTTTTATTTCTTGTGGTCTTGATCATCATTTACAACCTTAAAGACATGGAAGAAATGACTTGTTGAAGGTTTCTTGATAAAAGATTGGATCTCTGAAAGGTTTGTTGAAGATTTAAAGCAAATCTTGAAAATTGCGGAAAAATGGAGCAAGACTTTGGGCGAGATTTTTGACAATTTCTGAAGATGGGTTCTTATATTGATTAGTGCGTGTTAGGTTAGTAAGTATGAGCAAAGATAGTTAAATCATGAATGTAATTTGATGATTATCATTGTTCATTAGTTTGGTTAGGAAGTTTGTTTAGGATAAAATCTTGTTAGATAGAGTAGTAGAATAAGATATGGTCGGTCAAAGATAGAAACAAGTTGCATGATTATGTGGCAAATCTTATCTAGAGTCTTTAACGAGGTGGGCTGGGATGGTGTGAAGGGGAGGGTTGGCACGGAGAAATCAAAGCGAGGAAGGGGAGAAGGGGGGAGGGGGAGTGAAGATGAGAGAGCGGAGAGAGAGGCGCAACATGAGGGGGCAAAAAAAACAAAGCGAGGGGAGGAAGGGACAAGAAAGGACAGCAGGGAGCGGGGGGAAGGGGAAAAAATAGCCAGAGAAAATTTTGAGTATAAGTATGGTTAGGAAAATTCCTGTTACTCTTGTGCGTCGAGACTCTCCATGATACTAACCACACTTCACACTATATCACGACATTCGAGCTGGATGCCACCTCTTCTGTCTCATTGCTCGATAGTCGACCCTGGCTATGCATACGTCGTCTTATCAGCCCTAACGTGGTAGTTGTGGCACGAACCGCCTTGTATTCTTGTTCTCCCAGGGGGAGGTTGTTAGATTACGCCAAAGTTGAAGAACTGTAACCCCTTAACCCTATTCCACATATCCAATCTGTGGTGGAGTGGCGGCCGGCCTCAGCACCGGAGAGGGATTTTTGTACGTAGATATTGCGTGGGCTGATTGTGGGGATCTAGGGCTCTTGTAAGAAAAGGTCGTATCAGCGTAATTAATCAATATCACTAAATTCTAAGAATTTCCTGGGTTCTCTTTATTTGTGATTGGCATGTTAGAGATTCGTTGAGTTTACTGAGTTTAGTTCTTACCCTATTAGAGTTTATGTTTAATCTTACGAAAGAAATTCACATCAATAGGGTGAGTCGTTGGCGCGGAAGGAACGAAACTCCAAAAGTTATCTCAATAAACATAGTATATGCTGCTTAGTACAGAGTAAAAAAAAGTATACACAATTATCCACAGAAAAAACGGTGAGATGAGAAAGAGGAAAATCATGAGTTAGATTCATGGATTGTGAGCTTACCAATTTCATGTTTCGGACACGGGTTCAAGAGTACAAGACTCCTCCACATCATGTGGTCCTATACTAGATCTCATCAGTATTATCATATGAATACCAAACAACATTACATCATATTTAGTCCTTAAGTGCGCACCGCGGGTCTTTGGTGTGTGACTGCTTACTAGCGAGGATCGTACGGTGAGGTTGATTGAGTGATTGCACATGTTGGGTTTCTAGAATGCCTAATCACTTCGTTTAATTTTATTAAGTCCTTATTCATCCTATTCATAATTCGAATCTTATGAGTCATATGACATTATGTGATTTTTTAAGTATCGTCTTTTATTATTTCTAGTCTATGTGAAAAGTCATTCGGCCAGGGCTGACAAACAACCGCAGGGCACGGTAAAGATAGGGAGAAAGCAGATAAAACCATGTTGGAAAAGCTTAAAAGTACATAGAGGATCATTGTATGCATTGCTTGAAAAACAATAAATTATGTGATCATGCGACTTATAAAACAGGGGGGGGGGAAAAAGGGAACCAGAGGCAAGCAAGAGGAAACGGGCCGGAAACAAACAAATACATTATCAATGTAAATCGAGTAGGATTATTATTTGAATTATTTTAAAGGCATAGGCAAGATGCTTTCTAGTTGTGCAGGGTGGTATTAAATGAGAAACGCCCTCGCATACTGCCACCCTAAGTTTTGGTATTCGTAAAGCGGAATACGTTACCCTATATCAACGAAATTATGGACTATGGACTTAATCTAAATTTGGTCTATGAATCACTCCGAAATAGAGGTAAATGAGTGATTAACGGGACGGTAGTTTCAGTAATGGCCATACTTTGAATGGCGTCAACGATATAATAATGATAAGAGATTAGCAGTGCCAAAGGCCAGAAGAAGGTATCACACTTAAGCGGAATAAAGAGACCAGAGGCGGAATATGAAAGGAAGCCTGCATGACTGTATCCCGACCGAGTTGCTTCGCTCGATACTATGCATAGCGCAGAATCGATGAGCTTTTCTTTTCCGGACCTTCTATGTTCGGTGCCCGATGTGCGACGGACCGCCCCTCTTATCCGTTGCCGTTTTCTCTCCCAGGTCACTGATTACTCTTCGTACACTAGAAAATCCCATTGAGTTCGGGCGCTTACCCCCTTCTGCCGGCGGGCAAACGTGGCACCTCTAAAACCTTCAGTTTTGCTAGCTAGATCTTTTCTTATTTCTAAATCCATATCGCTAGATACCTTGTGTGTTCGCGTCGAAAACGGGTTAGCGAGATTGCCTTCAAGAACCCAAAAACCCGAATGCAACCTCAATGCGATGAATATGATGATAGAGATGAATATGATAATATGTAATAATAACAATATTATATTGAAATTAATAATATTATTACTAAACTTAAAAGAAGAAAATAAAATGTTTTGTGATTTTGATTATGAAGACAGATGAAGATTAAAGAACTGATGAAATTTATGAAGGAAGAATGGTAAATGCTCTCCATAACTCACGAATTTCTCTCATGTTTTTGTTATTATAGATTGCAAGATGTTAAACTCTCAAGATCATCAAAATGAGGTGAGAAGAAAGGGGGTGTCTGCAGTGAAAATTTCCGAAAAAGAAGGCAGTTGTGTGATGTGATGTGTAGTGATGTTAGGTTTTCAGTTTAGTTTAGTTAGTTTTTTCTTCCAATTTCTGTTTTCACATTCTATGATTAGTTTTTAGTAAATTCTCGTTCCCTGCATTTTATCATATTATGCTCGTATTTGTCTATTTTTGGTGTGTCTCCATTTGGTAGGATTTTTCGATGAAGTTCGGAAATCGGGGAGGAACATTCAGACAAGGTCTTATGGAGTTGTAGTAAGGAAAGAGTTATTAGTTATTGATTTTCAAGTGTTGGCTTAGGCGTTTTGATCTTTTGCTTCGCGTCTCACGATAACGCAAGCCATGGCTCGGCAACGTGGCAAGGCCCCTAGCAGCCGCAGCCAAGAAGCCCACTCCTCTTTTCCTCCACTGACTAACGAAATGAAAGAGGAGGAGTCCACAATAGGGATTACGGCTGCATGGTACCTGACATGCGGCCGCATGCGCCTATTTCGTTGAAATTTATTTTTCTTCTTGCTCTTCCCATGCTTGGGTTCTTGGTTTCTATATAATTTCAGTTGAAGCATAGTTAGACATTATTGGATATCAATAAAATTATAAAACTCAAGATAATCTCTTATTCAAAGAACATTAGTTTCTTAATTACTTACCAATTCAAAACTAGTGTTGTAGTTCAATCTTCTAATCAATTCAAGTTTCTTTCAAGTTCTTTGGTTTCTAGTTCTTGGTTTTAGTTCTCGGTTGATCATCACTTATTCAAAGCTTTTGAAGTTCACCATTGTTAAAGGATCATTCGACTTGCCCTAATGTTACATCTTCCAAGCTTTGTAATACTCTCAACTCTTCCTAGTTCTATTGCAATTATCATACTTTTACTAAATTGGCCAAAGACGCGTCCAAATAAGGCAAAGAGACAATAAAGCAACACACTTCTAATGAGCACGTGTCTTAGGCTAAAAGACCGGTGTTTTAAACCTGTTCTTATGCCTATCTAAAAAATAAGGTTGTTATACAAAACACGTGTCTTAGGTGAGTGGAAAAGACTTTCCCAACCAAATAAAAGACACCAGTGATCTAGAGGAACCTGTCTCTTTGGTTAGACAAAAGAAACCAGTTGCCCCAAAAACAGGGATGAGAGGAGGGGGGGGGGGGAAGGATGGGGGCAGGGATGCCGAAGGTTCAAGTATAGCGAGTCCGACGTTTCTTTTTCTTCCTAATGTATTTACATCCTAAGCCTTACTATTCATTGAAAATTAGTGGTTATGCGGTAATGGAAAAGCGCATATCTAAAAAAATTACAAATCAAGAACGCCTATCCAATGAGTGAAAGAGAATTTTAGAGACCAAAAAAAGGGTAAAACGGACAAAGATGTGAGACGAGAGGGTGAGAAGAATCAAGGAGGGAAGAAACAGGGGAGAGGAATAGTAACCGACGAGAGAACAAGCAAGAAGGGGAAATCGAATACACAAGATAAGACATGAAAAATATATGATTGAACCTGTAACATCTAGCTACATGAAATACATTTAA